>JAOPSE010000788.1:0-290241 GCA_029449295.1 Zea luxurians | reverse complement strand
CCTTGCTGTAGATCACATTTTTGGATTTCTGGTGGAGACCATTTCTTGGTCAAAAATCCGTAGGTGTTAGCCTTCGGTATTATTGAAAATGGTTGTTCATGGCTATTTTCGACAAAAATGGGGGTTGTGTGGCTATTGATCATCGACCAGAGGCTCATACACCTCACCCCACATATGTTTCCTTGCCATAGATCACATTCTTGGATTTCTAGTGGAGACCATTTCTTGGTCAAAAATCTATAGGTGTTAGCCTCTAGTATTATTGAAAATGGTCGCTCATGGCTATTTTCATAAAAAATGGGGGTTGTGTGGCCATTTATCATCGACTAGAGGCTCATAAACCTCACCCCACATATGTTTCCTTGCCATAGATCACATTCTTAGATTTCTGGTGGAGACCATTTCTTGGTTAAAAACTCGTACGTGTTAGCCTTCGGTATTATTGAAAATGGTCGTTCATGGCTATTTTCGGCAAAATGGGGGTTGTGTGGCCATTGATCATCGACCAGAGGCTCGTACACCTCACCCTACATATGTTTCCTTGCCATAGCTCATATTCTTGGATTTCTGGTGGAGACCATTTCTTGGGCAAAAATCCGAATGTGTTAGCCTTTGGTATTTTTGAAAATGGTCATTCATGGCTATTTTCGACAAAAATGGGGGTTGTGTGGCGATTGATCTTTGACCAGAGGCTCATACACCTCACTACACATATGTTTCCTTGCCATAGATCACATTCTTGGATTTATGGTGGAGACCATTTCTTGGTCAGAAATCCATAGGTGTTAGCGTTTAGTGTCATTGAAAATGGCCGTTCATGGCTATTTTCGACAAAAATGGGGGTTGTGTGGCCATTGATCATCGACCAAAGGCTCGTACACTTCACCCCACATATGCTTTCTTTCCATAGATCACATCCTTGGATTTCTGGAGGAGATCATTCCTTGGTCAAAAATATTTTGGTGTTAGCCTTCGGTATTATTGAAAATGGTCGTTCATGGCTATTTTCGACTAAAATAGGGGTTGTGTGGCCATTTATCATCGACCAGAGGCTCGTGCAATTCACCCCACATATGTTTCCTTGCCATAGATCACATTCTTGGATTTCCGGTGGAGACCATTTCTTGGTCAATAATCGGTACGTGTTAGCCTTGAGTATTACTGAAAATGGTCATTCATGGCTATTTTCGACAAAAATGGGGGTTGTGTGGCCATTGATCATCGACCAGAGGCTCGTAAACCTCACCCCACATATGTTTCCTAGCCATTTATCACATTCTTCGATTTCTGGTGGAGACCATTTCTTGGTCAAAAATCTGAATGTTTTAGCCTTCGGTACTATTGAAAATGGTCGTTCATGGCTATTTTCGACAAAAATGGGGGTTGTGTGGCCATTGATATTCGACCAAAGGCTCATACACCTCACTACACATACGTTTCCTTGCCATAGATCACATTCTTGGATTTATTGTGGAGACCATTTCTTGGTCAAAAATCCGTAGGTGTTAGCCTTCAGTGTCATTGAAAATGGTCGTTCATGGCTAGTTTCGACAAAAATGGGGTTTGTGTGGCCATTGATCATCGACCAAAGGCTCGTACGCTTCACCCCACATATGTTTTCTTGCCAGAGATCACAATCTAGGATTTCTGGTGGAGACCATTTCTTGGTCAAAAATCCGTTGGTGTTAGCCTTCGGTATTATTGAAAATGGTCGTTCATGGCTATTTTCGACTAAAATGGGGGTTGTGTGGCCATTTATCATCGACCAGAGGCTCATACACCTCACCCCACATTTGTTTCCTTGCCATAGATGACATTCTTGGATTTCTGGTGGAGACCATTTCTTGGTCAAAAATCCGTACGTGTTAGCCTTCGGTATTATTGAAAATGGTCATTCATGGCTATTTTCGACAAAAATGGGGGTTGTGTGGCCAATGATCATCAACCAGAGGCTCGTAAACCTCACCCCACATATGTTTCCTTGCCATAGATCACATTCTTTGATTTCTGGTGGAGACCATTTTTTGGTCAAAAATCCGAATGTGTTAGCCTTCAGTGTCATTGAAAATGGTCGTTCATGGCTATTTTTGACAAAAATTAGGGTTGTGTGGCCATTGATCATCGACCTGAGGCTCGTACCCTCAACCCACATATGTTTCCTTGCCATAGATCACATTCTTGGATTTATGGTGGAGACCATTTTTTGGTCAAAAGTCCGTAGTTGTTAGCCTTCAGTGTCATTGAAAATGGTTGTTCATGGCTATTTTCGACAAAAATAGGGGTTGTGTGGCCATTGATCATCGACTAGAGGCTCGTACACCTCACCCCACATATGTTTCTTTGCCGTAGATCACATTCTTGGATTTCTGGTGGAGACCATTTCTTGGTCAAAAATCCGTTGGTGTTAGCCTTCGGTATTATTGAAAATGGTCGTTCATGGCTATTTTCGACAAAAATGGGGGTTGTGTGGCCATTGATCATCGACCAGAGGCTCATACACCTCACCCCACATATGTTTCCTTGCCATAGATCACATTCTTGGATTTCTGGTGGAGACCATTTCTTAGTCAAAAATCCGTAGGTGTTAGCCTCTAGTATTATTGAAAATGGTCGCTCATGGCTATTTTCATCAAAAATGGGGGTTGTGTGGCCATCTATCATCGACTAGAGGCTCGTAAACCTCACCCACATATGTTTACTTGCCATAGATCACATTCTTGGATTTCTGGTGGAGACCATTTCTTGGTCAAAAATTCATACGTGTTAGCCTTCGGTATTATTGAAAATGGTCGTTCATGGCTATTTTCGACAAAATGGGGGTTGTGTGGCCATTGATCATCGACCAGAGGCTCATACACCTCACCCCACATATGTTTCCTTGCCATAGATCACATTCTTGGATTTCTGGTGGAGACCATTTCTTGGGAAAAAATCCGAATGTGTTAGCCTTCGGTATTTTTGAAAATGGTCATTCATGGCTATTTTCGACAAAAATGGGGGTTGTGTGGCCATTGATCTTCGACCAGAGGCTCATACACCTCACTACACATATGTTTCCTTGCCGTAGATCACATTCTTGGATTTATGGTGGAGACCATTTCTTGGTCAAAAATCCATAGGTGTTAGCCTTTAGTGTCATTGAAAATGGTCGTTCATGGCTATTTTCGACAAAAATGGGGGTTGTGTGGCCATTGATCATCGACCAGAGGCTCGTACACTTCACCCCACATATTTTTTCTTGCCATAGATCACATTCTTGGATTTCTGGAGGAGACCATTTCATGGTCAAAAATCTGTTGGTGTTAGCCTTCGGTATTATTGAAAATGGTCGTTCATGGCTATTTTCGACTAAAATGGTTTATCATCATCCAGAGGCTCGTACAATTCACCCCACATATGTTTCCTTGCCATAGATCACATTCTTGGATTTCTAATGGAGACCATTTCTTGGTCAAAAATCCGTACGTGTTAGCCTTCGGTATTATTGAAAATGGTCATTCATGGCTATTTTCGACAAAAATGGGGGTTGTGTGGCCATTGATCTTCGAAAAGAGGCTCATACACCTCACTACACTTATGTTTCCTTGCCATAGATCACATTCTTGGATTTATGGTGGAGACCATTTCTTGGTCAAAAATCCATAGGTGTTAGCCTTCAGTGTCATTGAAAATGGCCGTTCATGGCTATTTTTGACAAAAATGGGGGTTGTGTGGCCATTGATCATCGACCAGAGGCTCGTACACTTCACCCCACATATGTTTTCTTGCCATAGATCACATTCTTGGATTTCTAGAGGAGACCATTTCTTGGTCAAAAATCTGTTGGTGTTAGCCTTCGGTATTATTGAAAATGGTCGTTCATGGCTATTTTTGACTAAAATGGGGGTTGTGTGGCCATTTATCATCGACCGGAGGCTCGTACAATTCACCCCATATATGTTTCCTTGCCATAGATCACATTCTTGGATTTATGGTGGAGACCAGTTCTTGGTCAAAAATCCGTAGGTGTTAGCCTTCAGTGTCATTGAAAATGGTCGTTCATGGCTATTTTCGACAAAAATGGGGGTTGTGTGGCCATTGATCATCGACCAGAGGCTCGTACACTTCACCCCACATAGGTTTTCTTGCCATAGATCACATTCTTGGATTTCTGGTGGAGACCATTTCTTAGTCAAAAATCAGTTGGTGTTAGCCTTCTATATTATTGAAAATGGTCGTTCATGGCTATTTTCGACTAAAATGGGGGTTGTGTGGCCATTTATCATCGACTAGAGGCTCGTACACCTCACCCCACATATGTTTCCTTGCCATAGATCACATTCTTCGATTTCTGGTGGAGACCATTTATTGGTCAAAAATCTATACGTGTTAGCCTTCGGTATTATTGAAAATGGTCATTCATGGCTATTTTCGACACAAATGGGGGTTGTGTGGCCATTGATCTTCAACCAGAGGCTCATACACCTCACTACACATATGTTTCCTTGCCATAGATCACATTCTTGGATTTATGGTGGAGACCATTTCTTGGTCAAAAATCCATAGGTGTTAGCCTTCAGTGTCATTGAAAATGGTCGTTCATGGTTATTTTCGACAAAAATGGGGGTTGTGTGGCCATTGATCATCGACCAGAGGCTCGTACACTTCACCCCACATATGTTTTCTTGCCATAGATCAGAATCTTGGATTTCTCGTGGAGACCATTTGTTGGTCAAAAATTCGTAGGTGTTAGCCTTCAATGTCATTGAAAATGGTCATTCATGGCTATTTTCGACAAAAATGGGGTTGTGTCGCCATTGATCATCGACCAGAGGATCGTACACCTCACCCCACATAAGTTTCCTTGCCATATATCACATTCTTGGATTTCTGGTGGAGACCATTTCTTGGTCAAAAATCCGTAGGTGTTAGCCTTCGGTATTATTGAAAATGGTCGTTCATGGCTATTTTCGACAAAAATGGGGGTTGTGTGGCAATTGATCATCGACCAAAGGCTCATACACCTCACCCCACATGTGTTTCCTTGCCATAGACCACATTCTTGGATTTCTGGCGGTGACCATTTCTAGGTCAAAAATCCGTAGGTGTTAGCCTTCGGTATTATTGAAAATGGTCGTTCATGGCTATTTTCGACAAAAATGGGGGTTGTGTGGCCATTGATCATCGACCAAAGGCTCATACACCTCACCCCACATATGTTTCCTTGCCATAGACCACATTCTTGGATTTCTGGTGGAGACCATTTGTTGGTCAAAAATCCGTAGGTGTTAGCTTTCGGTATTATTGAAAATGGTCGTTCATGGCTATTTTCATCAAAAATGGGGGTTGTGTGGCCATTTATCATCGACCAGTGGCTCGTACAACTCACCCCACATATGTTTCCTTGCCATAGAGCACACTCTTGGATTTCTGGTGGAGACCATTTCTTGGTCCAAAATTCGTACGTGTTAGCCTTCGGTATTATTGAAAATGGTCGTTCATGGTTATTTTCGACAAAATGGGGGTTGTGTGACCATTGATCATCGACCAGAGGCTCGTACACCTCACCCACATATGTTTCCTTGCCGTAGATCACATTCTTGGATTTCTGGTGGAGACCATTTCTTGGTCAAAAATCCGTACGTGTTAGCCTTCGGTATTATTGAAAATGGTCGTTCATGGCTATTTTTGACAAAATAGAGGTTCTGTGGCCATTGATCATCGACCAGAGGCTCATACACCTCACCCCACATATTTTTCCTTGACATAGATCACATTTTTGGATTTCTGGTGGTGACCATTTCTTGGGCAAAAATCCGAATGTGTTAGCCTTCGGTATTATTGAAAATGGTCATTCATGGCTATTTTCGACAAAAATGGGGGTTGTGTGGCCATTTATCTTCAACCAGAGGCTCATACACCTCACTACACATATGTTTTCTTGCCATAGATCACATTCTTGGATCTATGGTGGAGACCAGTTCTTGGTCAAAAATCCATAGGTGTTAGCCTTCAATGTCATTGAAAATAGTCGTTCATGGCTATTTTCGACAAAAATGGGGGTTGTGTGGCCATTGATCATCGACCAGAGGCTCGTACACCTCACCCCAAATATGTTTCCTTTCCATAGATCATATTCTTGGATTTCTGGTGGAGACGATTTCTTGGTAAAAAATCCGTAGGTGTTTGCCTTCGGAATTATTGAAAATGGTCGTTCATGGCTATTTTCGACAAAATGGGGGTTGTGTGGCCATTGATCATCGATCAGAGGCTCGTACACCTCACCCCACATATTTTTCCTTGCCATAGATCACATTCTTGGATTTCTGGTGGAGACCATTTCATGGTCAAAAATCTGTAGGTGTTAGCCTTCGGTATTATTGAAAATGGTCGTTCATGGCTATTTTTGACAAAATAGAGGTTCTGTGGCCATTGATCATCGACCAGAGGCTCATACACCTCACCCCACATATTTTTCCTTGACATAGATCACATTTTTGGATTTCTGGTGGTGACCATTTCTTGGGCAAAAATCCGAATGTGTTAGCCTTCGGTATTATTGAAAATGGTCATTCATGGCTATTTTCGACAAAAATGGGGGTTGTGTGGCCATTTATCTTCAACCAGAGGCTCATACACCTCACTACACATATGTTTTCTTGTCATAGATCACATTCTTGGATCTATGGTGGAGACCAGTTCTTGGTCAAAAATCCATAGGTGTTAGCCTTCAATGTCATTGAAAATAGTCGTTCATGGCTATTTTCGACAAAAATGGGGGTTGTGTGGCCATTGATCATCGACCAGAGGCTCGTACACCTCACCCCAAATATGTTTCCTTTCCATAGATCATATTCTTGGATTTCTGGTGGAGACGATTTCTTGGTAAAAAATCCGTAGGTGTTTGCCTTCGGAATTATTGAAAATGGTCGTTCATGGCTATTTTCGACAAAATGGGGGTTGTGTGGCCATTGATCATCGATCAGAGGCTCGTACACCTCACCCCACATATTTTTCCTTGCCATAGATCACATTCTTGGATTTCTGGTGGAGACCATTTCATGGTCAAAAATCTGTAGGTGTTAGCCTTCGGTATTATTGTAAATGGTCGTTCATGGCTATTTTCAACAAAAATGGGGTTGTGTGGCCATTGATCATCGACCAGAGGCTCATACACCTCACCCCACATATGTTTCCTTGCCATAGATCACATTCTTGGATTTCTGGTGGAGACCATTTCTTGGTAAAAAATCCGTACGTGTTAGCCTTCGGTATTATTGAAAATGGTCATTCATGGCTATTTTCGACACAAATGGGGGTTGTGTGGCCATTGATCTTCGACCAGAGGCTCATACACCTCACTACACATATGTTTCCTTGCCATAGATCACATTCTTGGATTTATGGTGGAGACCATTTCTTGGTCAAAAATCCATAGGTGTTAGCCTTTAGTTTCATTGAAAATGGTCGTTCATGGCTATTTTCGACAAAAATGGGGGTTGTGTGGCCATTGATCATCGACCAGAGGCTCGTACACTTAACCCCACAAATGTTTTCTTGCCATAGATCACAATCTTGAATTTCTCGTGGAGACCATTTGTTGGTCAAAAATTCGTAGGTGTTAGCCTTCAGTGTCATTGAAAATGGTCATTCATGGCTATTTTCGACAAAAATGGGGGTTGTGTCGCCATTGATCACCGACCAGAGGCTCGTATACCTCACCCCACATAAGTTTCCTTGCCATAGATCACATTCTTGGATTTCTGGTGGAGACCATTTCTTGGTCAAAAATCCGTAGGTGTTAGCCTTCGGTATTATTGAAAATGGTCGTTCATGGCTATTTTCGAAAAAATGGGGGTTGTGTGGCAATTGATCATCGACCAAAGGCTCATACACCTCACCCCACATATGTTTCCTTGCCATAGACCACATTCTTCGATTTCTGGTGGAGACCATTTCTTGGTCAAAAATCCATAGGTGTTAGCCTTCAGTGTCATTGAAAATGGTCGTTCATGGCTATTTTCGACCAAAATGGGGGTTGTGTGGCCATTGATCATCGACCAGAGGCTCGTACACTTTACCCCACATATGTTTTCTTGCTATAGATCACATTCTTGGATTTCTGGTGGAGACCATTTCTTGGTCAAAAATCTGTTGGTGTTAGCCTTCGGTATTATTGAAAATGGTCGTTCATGGCTATTTTCGACTAAAATGGGGGTTGTGTGGCCATTTATCATCGACCAGGGGCTCGTACACCTCACCCCACATATGTTTACTTGCCATAGATCACATTCTTGGATTTCTGGTGGAGACCATTTCTTGGTTAAAAATCCGTACGTGTTAGCCTTCGGTATTATTGAAAATGGTCATTTATGGCTATTTTCGACAAAAATGGGGTTGTGTGGCCATTGATTATCGACCAGAGGCTCGTACACCTCACCCCACATATGTTTCCTTGCCATAGATCACATTCTTGGATTTCTGGAGGTGACCATTTCTTGGTCAAAAATCCGTAGGTGTTAGCCTTCGGTATTATTGAAAATGGTCGTTCATAGCTATTTTTGACAAAAATGGGGGTTGTGTGGCCATTGATCATCGACCAAAGGCTCATACACCTCACCCCACATATGTTTCCTTGTCATAGACCACATTCTTGGATTTCTGGTGGAGACCATTTGTTGGTCAAAAATCCGTAGGTGTTAGCCTTCGGTATTATTGAAAATGGTCGTTCATGGCTATTTTCATCAAAAATGGGGGTTGTGTGGCCATTTATTATCAACCAGAGGCTCGTACACCTCACCCCACATATGTTTCCTTGCCATAGATCACATTCTTGGATTTCTAGTGGAGAGCATTTCTTGGTCAAAAATTCGTACGTGTTAGCCTTCGGTATTATTGAAAATGGTCGTGGTCGTTCATGGCTATTTTCGACAAAATGGGGGTTGTGTGGCCATTGATCATCGACCAACACTCATACACCTCACCCACAAATGTTTCCTTGCCGTAGATCACATTCTTGGATTTCTGGTGGAGACCATTTCTTGGTCAAAAATCCGTACGTGTTAGCCTTCGGTACTATTGAAAATGGTTATTCATGGCTATTTTCGACAAAAATGGGGGTTGTGTGGCCATTTATCTTCAACCAGAGGCTCATACACCTCACTACACATATGTTTTCTTGCCATAGATCACATTCTTGGATCTATGGTGGAGACCAGTTCTTGGTCAAAAATCCATAGGTGTTAGCCTTCAGTGTCATTGAAAATAGTCGTTCATGGCTATTTTCAACAATAATGGGGGTTGTGTGGCCATTGATAATCGACCAGAGGCTCGTACACCTCACCCCACATATGTTTCCTTGCCATAGATCACATTCTTGGATTTCTGGTGGAGACCATTTCTTGGTCAAAAATCCGTAGGTGGTAGCCTTCGGTATCATTGAAAATGGTCGTTCATGGCTATTTGCGACAAAAATGGGGGTTGTGTGGCCATTGATCATCGACCAGAGGCTCGTACACCTCACCCCACATATGTTTTATTGCCATAGATCAAAATCTTGGATTTCTCGTGGAGACCATTTCTTGGTCAAAAATCCGTACGTGTTAGCCTTCGGTATTATTGAAAAAGGTCGTTCATGGCTATTTTCGACAAAAAAGGGGGTTGTGTGGCCATTGATCATCGACAAGAGGCTCGTACACCTCACCCGACATATAATTCCTTGCCATAGATCATATTCTTGGATTTCTGGCGGAGACGATTTCTTGGTCAAAAATCCGTAGGTGTTAGCCTTCGGTATTATTTAAAATGGTCGTTCATGGCTATTTTCGACAAAAATGGGGGTTGTGTGGCCATTGATCATCGACCAGAGGCTCACACACCTCACCCCACATATGTTTCCTTGCCATAGATCACATTCTTGGATTTCTGGTGAAGACCATTTCTTTGTCAAAAATCCGTAGGTGTTAACCTCTGGTATTATTGAAAATGGTCGTTCATTTTTGACCAAGAAATGGTCTCCACCAGAAATCCAAGAATGTGATCTATGGCAAGGAAACATTTGTGGGGTGAGGTGTACGAGCCTCTAGTCGATTATCAATGGCCACACAACCCCCATTTTTGTCGAAAATAGCCATGAACAACTATTTTCAATGACACTGAAGGCTAACACCTACGGATTTTTGACCAAGAACTGGTCTCCACCATAGATCCAAAAATGTGATATATGGCAAGAAAACATATTTGTAGTGAGGTGTATGAGCCTCTGGTTGAAGATAAATGGCCACACAACCCCCATTTTATCGAAAATAGCCATGAACGACCACGACCATTTTCAATAATACCGAAGGCTAACACCTAAGGATTTTTGAGCAAGAAATGGTCTCCACCAGAAATCCAAGAATGTGATCTATGGCAAGGAAACATATGTGGGGTGAGGTGTATGAGCCTCTGGTCGATGATCAATGGCTACAGAACCTCTATTTTGTCGAAAATAGCCATGAACGACCATTTTCAATGACAATGAAGGCTAACACCTATGGATTTTTGACCAAGAAATGGTCTCCACCATAAATCCAAGAATGTGATATATGGCAAGGAAACATATGTGTAGTGAGTTGTATGAGCCTCTAGTCGAAGATCAATGGAGAAACAACCACCATTTTTATCGAAAATAGCCATGAATGACCATTTTCAAAAATACCGAAGGCTAACACATTCGGATTTTTGCCCAAGAAATGGTCTCCACCAGAAATCCAAGAATGTGATCTATGGCAAGGAAACATGTGTGAGGTGATGTGTACGAGCCTCTGGTCGATGATCAATGGCCACACAACCCCCATTTTGTCGAAAATAGCCATGAACGACCATTTTCAATAATATCAAAGGCTAACACGTACGAATTTTTGACCAAGAAATGGTCTCCACCAGAAATCCAAGAATGTGATCTATGGCAAGAAACATATGTGGGGTGAGGTGTACGAGCCTCTGGTCGATGATAAATGGCTATACAACCCCCATTTTTTATCAAAATAGCCATGAACGACCATTTTCAATAATACCAGAGGCTAACACCTACAGATTTTTGACCAAGAAATGGTCTCCACCAGAAATCCAAGAATGTGATCTATGGCAAGGAAACATATGTGGGGTGAGGTGTATGAGCCTCTGGTCGATGATCAATGGCCACACAACCCCCATTTTTATCGAAAATAGCCATGAACGACCATTTACAATAATATCGAAGGCTAACACCTACGGATTTTTGACCAAGAAATGGTCTCCACCAGAAATCCAAGAATTTGATCTATGGCAAGGAAACATATGTGGGGTGAGGTGTACGAGCCTCTGGTCGATGATCAATGGCCACAGAACCCCCATTTTTGTCGAAAATAGCCATGAACGACCATTTTCAATAATACCGAAGGCTAACACCTACGGATTTTTGACCAAGAAATCGTCTCCACCAGAAATCCAAGAATATGATCTATGGCAAGGAATTATATGTCGGGTGAGGTGTACGAGCCTCTGGTCGATGATCAATGGCCACATAACCCCCATTTTTGTCGAAAATAGCCATGAACGACCATTTTCAATAATACCGAAGGCTAACACGTACGGATTTTTGACCAAGAAATGGTCTCCACGAGAAATCCAAGATTTTGATCTATGGCAATAAAACATATGTGGGGTGAGGTGTACGAGCCTCTGGTCGATGATCAATGGCCACACAACCCCCATTTTTGTCGAAAATAGCCATGAACGACCATTTTCAATAATACCGAAGGCTAACACCTATGGATTTTTGACCAAGAAATGGTCTCCACCAGAAATCCAAGAATGTGATCTATTGCAAGGAAACATATGTGGGGTGAGGTGTATGAGCCTCTGGTCGATTATCAATGGCCACACAACCCCCATTATTGTCGGAAATAGCCATGAACGACTATTTTCAATGACAATGAAGGCTAACACCTATGGATTTTTGACCAAGAACTGGTCTCCACCATAGATCCAAGAATGTGATCTATGGAAAGAAAACATATGTGTAGTGAGGTGTATGAGCCTCTGGTTGAAGATAAATGGCCACACAACCCCCATTTTTGTCGAAAAATAGCCATGAATAACCATTTTCAATAATACCGAAAGCTAACACATTCGTATTTTTGACCAAGAAATGGTCTCCACCAGAAATCCAAGAATGTGATCTATGGCAAGGAAACATATGTGGGGTGAGGTGTATGAGCCTCTGGTCGATGATCAATGGCCACACAACCCCTATTTTTATCGAAAATAGCCATGAACGACCATTTACAATAATTACCGAAGGCTAACACCTACGGATTTTTGACCAAGAAATGGTCTCCACCAGAAATCCAAGAATTTGATCTATGGCAAGGAAACATATGTGGGGTGAGGTGTACGAGCCTCTGGTCGATGATCAATGGCCACAGAACCCCCATTTTTGTCGAAAATAGCCATGAACGACCACCATTTTCAATAATACCGAAGGCTAACACGTACGAATTTTTGACCAAGAAATGGTCTCCACTAGAAATCCAAGAATGTGATCTATGGCAAGGAAATATATGTGGGGTGAGGTGTACGAGCCTCTGGTTGATGATAAATGGCCACACAACCCCCATTTTTGTCGAAAATAGCTATGAACGACCATTTTCAATAATACCGAAGGCTAACACCTACGGATTTTTGACCAAGAAATGGTCACCACCAGAAATCCAAGAATGTGATCTATGGCAAGGAAACATATGTGGGGTGAGGTTTACGAGCCTCTAGGTTGATGATCATTGGCCACACAACCCCCATTTTTGTTGAAAATAGCCATGAATGACCATTTTCAATAATACCGAAGGCTAACACCTACGGATTTTTGACCAACAAATGGTCTCCACCAGAAATCCAAGAATGTGGTCTATGGCAAGGAAACATATGTGGGGTGAGGTGTATGAGCCTTTGGTCGATGATCAATGGCCACACAACCCCCATTTTTGTCGAAAATAGCTATGAACGACCATTTTCAATAATACCGAAGGCTAACACCTACGGATTTTTGACCAAGAAATGGTCACCACCATAAATCCAAGAATGTGATCTATGGCAAGGAAACATATGTGGGGTGAGGTGTATGAGCCTTTGGTCGATGATCAATGGCCACACAACCCCCATTTTTGTCGAAAATAGCTATGAACGATCATTTTCAATAATACCGAAGTCTAACACCTACGGATTTTTGACCAAGAAATGGTCACCACCAGAAATCCAAGAATGTGATCTATGGCAAGGAAACATATGTGGGGTGAGGTTTACGAGCCTCTGGTTGATGATCATTGGCCACACAACCCCTATTTTTGTTGAAAATAGCCATGAATGACCATTTTCAATAATACCGAAGGCTAACACGTGCGGATTTTTGGACAAGAAATGGTCTCCACTAGAAATCCAAGAATGTGATCTATGGCAAGGAAACATATGTGGGGTGAGGTGTATGAGCCTCTGGTCAATGATAAATGGCCACACAACCCCCATTTTAGTCGAAAATAGCCATGAACGACCATTTTCAATAATACCGAAGGCTAACACCAACGGATTTTTGACCAAGAAATGGTCTCCACCAGAAATCCTAGAATGTGATCTCTGGCAAGAAAACATATGTGTGGTGAAGTGTACGTGCCTCTGGTCTCCACAATAGCCATGAATGACCATTTTCAAAAATACCAAAGGCTAACACATTCGGATTTTTGCCCAAGAAATGGTCTCCACCAGAAATCCAAGAATGTGATCTATGGCAAGGAAACATATGTGGGGTGAGGTGTACGAGCCTCTGGTCGATGATCAATGGCCACACAAACCCCATTTTGTCGAAAATAGCCATGAACGACCATTTTCAATGACACTGAAGGCTAACACCTACGGATTTTTGACCAAGAAATGGTCTCCACAATAAATCCAAGAATGTGATCTATGGCAAGGAAACATATGTGTAGTGAGGTGTATGAGCCTTTGGTCGTATATCAATGGCCACACAACCCCCATTTTTGTCGAAAATAGCCATGAACGACCATTTTCAATAGTACCGAAGGCTAAACACTTCAGATTTTTGACCAAGAAATGGTCTCCACCAGAAATCCAAGAATGTGATCTATGGCAAGGAAACATATGTGGGGTGAGGTTTACGAGCCTCTAGGTCGATGATCAATTGGCCACACAACCCCCATTTTTGTCGAAAATAGCCATGAATGACCATTTTCAATAATACTGAAGGCTAACACGTACAGATTTTTGACCAATAAATGGTCTCCACCGGAAATCCAAGAATGTGATCTATGGTAAGGAAACATATGTGGGGTGAGGTGTACGAGCCTCTGGTCGATGATAAATGGCCACACAACCCCCATTTTTGATCGAAAATAGCCTATGAACGACCATTTTCAATAATACCGAAGGCTAACACCTACGGATTTTTGACCAACAAATGGTCTCCACCAGAAATCCAAGAATGTGGATCTACTGGCAAGGAAACGTATGCGGGGTGAGGTGTATGAGCCTTTGGTCGATGATCAATGGCCACACAACCCCCATTTTTGTCGAAAATAGCTATGAACGACCATTTTCAATAATACCGAAGGCTAACACCTACGGATTTTTGACCAAGAAATGGTCACCACCAGAAATCCAAGAATGTGATCTATGGCAAGGAAACATATGTGGGGTGAGGTTTACGAGCCTCTGGTTGATGATCATTGGCCGCACAACCCCCATTTTTGTTGAAAATAGCCATGAATGACCATTTTCAATAATACCGAAGGCTAACACGTACGGATTTTTGACCAAGAAATGGACTCCACCAGAAATCCAACAATGTGATCTATGGCAAGGAAACATATGTGGGGTGAGGTGTATGAGCCTCTGGTCGATGATAAATGGCCACACAACCCCCATTTTAGTCGAAAATAGCCATGAACGACCATTTTCAATAATACCGAAGGCTAACACGTACGAGTTTTTGACCAAGAAATGGTCTCCACCAGAAATCCTAAGAATGTGATCTATGGCAAGGAAACATATGTGGGGTGAGGTTTATGAGCCTCTAGTCGATGATAAATGGCCACACAACCCCCATTTTTTATGAAAATAGCCATGAGCGACCATTTTCAATTATACTAGAGGCTAACACCTACGGATTTTTGACCAAGAAATGGTCTCCACCAGAAATCCAAGAATGTGATCTATGGCAAGGAAACATATGTGGGGTGAGGTGCATGAGCCTCTGGTCGATGATCAATGGCCACACAACCCCCATTTTTGTCGAAAATAGCCATGAACGACGATTTTCAATAATACCGAAGGCTAACACCTACGGATTTTTGACCAAGAAATGGTCTCCACCAGAAATCCAAGAATGTGATCTACGGCATGGAATCATATGTGGGGTGAGTTGTATGAGCCTCTGGTCAACGATCAATGGCCACACAACCCTAATTTTTGTCGAAAATAGCCTTGAACGACCATTTTCAATGACACTGAAGGCTAACACCTACGGATTTTTGACCAAGAAATGGTCTCCACCATAAATCCAAGAATGTGATCTATGGCAAGGAATCATATGTGTAGTGAGGTGTATGAGCCTCTGGTCCAATATCAATGGCCACACAACCCCCATTTTTGTCGAAAATAGCCATGAACGACCATTTTCAATAGTTCCGAAGGCTAACACATTCGGATTTTTGACCAAGAAATGGTCTCCACCAGAAATCAAAGAATGTGATCTATGGCAAGGAAACATATGTGGGGTGAGGTGTACGCGCCTTTGGTCGATGATTAATGGCCACACAACCCCCATTTTGTCGAAAATAGCCATGAATGACCATTTTCAATAATACCGAAGGCTAACACGTACGGATTTTTGACCAAGAAATGGTCTCCACTAGATATCCAAGAATGTGATCTATGGCAAGGAAGCATATGTGGGTTGAGGTGTATGAGCCTCTGGTCGATGATAAATGGCCACACAACCCCCATTTCAGTCGATAATAGCCATGAACGACCATTTTCAATAATACAGAAGGCTAACACCAACAGATTTTTGACCAAGAAATGGTCTCCTACCAGAAATCCAAGAATGTGATCTATGGCAAGAAAACATATGTGGGGTGAAGTTTACGAGCCTCTAGTCGATGATCAATGGCCCCACAACCCCCATTTTTGTCAAAAATAGCCATGAACGATAATTTTCAATGACACTGAAGGCTAACACCTATGGATTTTTGACCAAGAAATGGTCTCCACCATAAATCCAAGAATTTGATCTATGGCAAGGAAACATATGTGTAGTGAGGTGTATGAGCCTCTGGTCGAAGATCAATGGCCACACAACCCCCATTTTTGTCGATAAATAGCCATGAATGACCATTTTCAATAATACCGAAGGCTAACACGTACGAATTTTTGACCAAGAAATGGTCTCCACCAGAAATCCAAGAATGTGATCTATGGCAAGGAAACATATGTAGGGGTGAGGTGTACGAGCCTCTGATCGATGATAAATGGCCACACAACCCCCATTTTTGATGAAAATAGCCATGAACGACCATTTTCAATAATACCAGAGGCTAACACCTACGGATTTTTTACCAAGAAATGGTCTCCACCAGAAATCCAAGAATGTGATCTATGGCAAGGAAACATATGTGGGGTGAGGTGTATGAGCCTCTGGTTGATGATAAATGGCCACACAGCCCCCATTTTTGTCGAAAATAGCCATGAACGACCTTTTCAATGACACTGAACGCTAACACCTACGGATTTTTGACCAAGAAATGGTCTCCACCATAAATCCAAGAATGTGATCTATGGAAAGGAAACATGTGTAGTGAGGTGTATGAGCCTTTGGTCGAATATCAATGGCCACACAACCCCCATTTTTGTCGAAAATAGCCATGAACGACCATTTTCAATAGTACCGAAGGCTAAAACATTCAGATTTTTGACCAAGAAATGGTCTCCACCAGAAATCAAAGAATGTGATCTATGGCAAGGAAACATATGTGGGGTGAGGTTTACGAGCCTCTGGTCGATGATCAATGGCCACACAACCCCCATTTTTGTCGAAAATAGCCATGAATGACCATTTTCAATAATACTGAAGGCTAACACGTATAGATTTTTGACCAATAAATGGTCTCCACCAGAAATCCAAGAATGTGATCTATGACAAGGAAACATATGTGGGGTGAGGTGTACGAGCCTCTGGTCGATGATAAATGGCCACAAACCCCCCATTTTAGTCGAAAATAGCCATGAACGACCATTTTCAATAATACCGAAGGCTAACACCAACGAATTTTTGACTAAGAAATGGTCTCCACCAGAAATCCAAGAATGTGATCTATGGCAAGAAAACCTATGTGGGGTGAAGTGTACGAGCCTCTGGTCGATGATCAATGGCCACACAACCCCCATTTTTGTCGGAAATAGCCATGAACGAATATTTTCAATGAGACTGAAGGCTAACACCTACGGATTTTTGACCAAGAACTGGTCTCCACCATAAATCCAAGAATGTGATCTATGGCAAGGAAACATATGTGTAGTGAGATGTATGAGCCTCTGGTCAAAGATCAATGGCCACACAACCCCCATTTTTGTCGAAAATAGCCATGAATGACAATTTTCAATAATACCGAAGGCTAACACATTCGGATTTTTGCCCAAGAAATGGTCTCCACTAGAAATCCAAGAATGTGACCTATGGCAAGGAAACATATGTGGGGTGAGGTGTACGAGCCTCTGGTCGAAGATCAATGGCCACACAACCCCCATTTTGTCGAAAATAGCCATGAACTATCATTTTCAATAATACTGAAGGCTAACACGTACGAATTTTTAACCAAGAAATGGTCTCCACCAAAAATCCAAGAATGTGATCTATAGCAAGGAAACATATGTGGGGTGAGGTGTACGAGCCTCTGGTCGATGATAAATGGCCACACAACCCCATTTTTGATGAAAATAGCCATGAACGACCATTTTCAATAATACCGAAGGCTAACACCTACGGATTTTTGACCAAGAAATGGTCTCCACCAGAAATCCAAGAATGTGATCTATGGAAAGGAAACATATGTGGGGTGAGGTGTATGAGCCTCTAGTCGATGATCAATGGCCAAAGAACCCCCATTTTTGTCAAAAATAGCCATGAACGACCATTTCCAATAATACCGAAGGCTAACACCTACGGATTTTTGACCAATAAATGTTCTCCACCAGAAATCCAAAATGTGATCTATGGCAAGGAAACATATGTGGGGTGAGGTGTACGAGCCTTTGGTCGATGATCAATGGCCACATAACCCCCATTTTTGTCAAAATAGCCATGAACGACCATTTTCAATGACACTGAAGGGTAACACCTACAGATTTTTGACCAAGAAATGGTCTCCACCATAAGTCCAAGAATGTGATCTATGGCAAGGAAACATATGTGGGGTGAGGTGTACGAGCCTCTGGTCGATGATCAATGGCCACACTACCCCCATTTTTGTCGAAAATAGCCATGAACGACCATTTTCAATGACTCTGAAGGCTAACACCTACGGAATTTTGACGAAGAAATGGTCTGCACCATAAATCCAAGAATGTGATCTATGGCAAGGAAACATATGTGTAGTGAGGTGTATGAGCCTCTGGTCGAAGATCAATGGCCACACAACACCCATTTTTGTCGAAAATCGCCATGAATGACCATTTTCAATAATACCGAAGGCTAACACATTCAGATTTTTGCCCAAGAAATGGTCTCCACCAGAAATCCAAGAATGTGATCTATGGCAATGAAACATATGTGGGGTGAGGTGTACGAGCCTCTGGTCGATGATCAATGGCCACACAACCCCCATTTTTGTCAAAAATAGCCATGAACGACCATTTTCAATGACACTGAAGGCTAACACTCACGGATTTTTGACCAAGAAATGGTCTCCAACATAAATCCAAGAATGTGATCTATGGCAAGGAAACATATGTGTAGTGAGGTGTATGAGCCTCTAGTCGAATATCAATGGCCACACAACCCTTATTTCTGTCGAAAATAGCCATGAACGACCATTTTCAATAGTACCGAAGCTAACACATTCCGATTTTTGACCAAGAAATGGTCTCCACCAGAAATTAAAGAATGTGATCTATGGCAAGGAAACATATGTGGGGTGAGGTTTATGAGCCTCTGGTCGATGATCAATGGCCACACAACCCCCATTTTTGTCGAAAATAGACATGAATGGCCATTTTCAATAATACCGAAGGCTAACACCTACGGATTTTTGACCCAGAAATGGTCTCCACCAAAAATCCAAGAATGTGATCTATGGCAAGGAAACATATGTGGGGTGAGGTGTACAAGCCTATGGTCGATGATAAATGGCCACACAACCCCCATTTTAGACGAAAATAGCCATGAACGACCATTTTCAATAATACCGAAGGCTAACACCAACGGATTCTTGACCAAGAAATGGTCTCCACCAGAAATCCAAGAATGTGATCAATGGCAAGAAAACATGTGGGGTAAAGTGTACGAGCCTCTGGTCGATGATCAATGGCCACACAACCCCCATTTCAACGAAAATTGCCATGAACGACCATTTTCAATGACACGGAAGGCTAACACCTACGGATTTTTGCCCAAGAAATGGTCTCCACCATAAATCCTAGAATGTGATCTATGGCAAGGAAACATATGTGGGGTGGGTTGTGTGGCCATTGATCATCGACCAGAGGAGAATGTGATCTATGGCAAGGAAACATATGTGGGGTGGGTTGTGTGGCCATTGATCATCGACCAGAGGATCGTAAACCTCACCCCACATATGTTTCCTTGCCATATATCACATTCTTGGATTTCTGGTGGAGACCATTCCTTGGTCAAAAATCCATACGTGTTAGCCTTCTGTATTATTGAAAATGGTCGTTGATCGCTATTTTCGACAAAAAATGGGCGTTGTGTGGCCATTGATCAACGACAAGAGGCCCATACACCTCACCCCACATATGTTTCCTTGCCATAGATCACATTCTTGGACTTATGGTGGAGACCATTTCTTGGTCAAAAATCCATAGGTGTTACCCTTCAGTGTCATTGAAAATGGCCGTTCATGGCTATTTTCGACAAAAATGGGGGTTATGTGGCCATTGATCATCGACCAAAGGCTCGTACACCTCACCCCACATATGTTTCCTTGCCATAGATCACATTTTGGATTTCTGGTGGAGACCATTTCTTGGTCAAAAATCCGTAGGTGTTAGCCTTCGGTATTATTGAAAATGGTCGTTTATGGCTATTTTTGACAAAAATGGGGGTTCTTTGGCCATTGATCATCGACCAGAGGCTCATACACCTCACCCCACATATGTTTCCTTTCCATAGATCACATTCTTGGATTTCTGGTGGAGACCATTTCTTGGTCAAAAATCCGTAGGTGTTAGCCTTCGGTATTATTGAAAATGGTCGTTCATGGCTATTTTCACCAAAAATGGGGGTTGTGTGGCCATTTATCATCGACCAGAGGCTCGTACACCTCACCCCACATATGTTTCCTTGCTATAGATCACATTCATGGATTTCTAGTGGAGACCATTTCTTGGTCAAAAATTCGTACGTGTTAGCCTTCAGTATTATTGAAAATGATCGTTCATGGCTATTTTTGACAAAATGGGGGTTGTGTGGCCATTGATCATCGACCAGAGGCTCGTACACCTCACCCCACATATGTTTCCTTGCCATAGATCACATTCTTGGATTTCTAGTGGAGACCATTTCTTGGGCAAAAATCCGAATGTGTTAGCCTTCGGTATTATTGAAAATTGTCATTCATGGCTATTTTCTACAAAAATGGGGGTTGTGTGGCCATTGATCTTTGACCAGAGGCTCATACACCTCACTACACATACGTTTCCTTGCCATAGATCACATTCTTGGATTTATGGTGGAGACCAGTTCTTGGTCAAAAATCCGTAGGTGTTAGCCTTCAGTGTCATTGAAAATGGTCGTTCATGGCTATTTCCGACAAAAATGGGGGTTGTGTGGCCATTGATCATCGACTAGAGGCTCGTACACTTCACCCCACATAGGTTTTCTTGCCATAGATCACATTCTTGGATTTCTGGTGGAGACCATTTCTTAGTCAAAAATCCGTTGGTGTTAGCCTTCGGTATTATTGAAAATGCCCGTTCATGGCTATTTTCGACAAAAATGGGGGTTGTGTGGCCATTTATCATCGACCAGAGGCTCGTACACCTCACCCCACATATGTTTCCTTGCCATAGATCACATTCTTGGATTTCTGGTGGAGACCATTTATTGGTCAAAAATCTATACGTGTCAGCCTTCAATATTATTGAAAATGGTCATTCATGGCTATTTTCGACAAAAATGGGGGTTGTGTGGCCATTGATCATCGACCAGAGGCTCGTAAACCTCACCCCACATATGTTTCCTTGCCATAGATCACATTCTTTGATTTCTGGTGGAGACCATTTCTTGGTCAAAAATCTGAATGTTTTAGCCTTCGGTACTATTGAAAATGGTCGTTCATGGCTATTTTCGACAAAAATGGGGGTTGTGTGGCCATTGATATTCGACCAAAGGCTCATACACCTCACTACACATGTTTCCTTTCCATAGATCACATTCTTGGATTTATGGTGGAGACCATTTCTTGGTCAAAAATCCGTAGGCGTTAGCGTTCAGTGTCATTGAAAATGGTCGTTCATGGCTATTTTCGACAAAAATGGGGTTTGTGTGGCCATTGATCATCAACCAGAGGCTCGTACACTTCACCCCACATATGTTTTCTTGCCATAGATCACATTCTTGGATTTCTGGTGGGGACCATTTCTTGGTCAAAAATCCGTTGGTGTTAGCCTTCGGTATTATTGAAAATGGTCGTTCATGGCTATTTTCGACAAAAATGGGGGTTATGTGGCCATTTATCATCGACTAGAGGCTCATACACATCACCCCACATATGTTTCCTTGCCATAGATCACATTCTTGGATTTCTGGTGGAGACCATTTCTTGGTAAAAAATCCGTAGGTGTTAGCCTCTGGTATTATTGAAAATGGTCGTTCATGGCTATTTTCATCAAAAATGGGGGTTGTGTGGCCATTTATCATCAACCAGAGGCTCGTACACCTCACCCCACATATGTTTCCTTGCCATAGATCACATTCTTGGATTTGTGGTGGAGCCCATTTCTTGGTCAAAAATTCGTACGTGTTAGCCTTCCGTATTATTGAAAATGGTCGTTCATAGCTATTTTCGACAAAATGGGGGTTGTCTGGCCATTGATCATCGACCAGAGGCTCGTACACCTCACCCCACATATGTTTCCTTGCCATAGATCACATTCTTGGATTTCTGGTGGAGACCATTTCTTGGGCAAAAATCCGAATGTGTTAGCCTTCGGTATTATTGAAAATGGTCATTCATGGCTATTTTCAACAAAAATGGGGGTTGTGTGGCCATAGATCACATTCTTTGATTTCTGGTGGAGACCATTTCTTGGTCAAAAATCCGAATGTGTTAGCCTTCGGAACTATTGAAAATGGTCGTTCATTGCTATTTTCGACAAAAATGGGGGTTGTGTGGCCATTGATATTGGACCAGAGGCTCATACACCTCACTACACATATGTTTCCTTGCCATAGGTCACATTCTTGTATTTATGGTGGAGACCATTTGTTGGTCAAAAATCCGTAGGTGTTAGCCTTCAGTGTCATTGAAAATGGTCATTCATGGCTATTTTCGACAAAAATTAGGGTTGTGTGGCCATTGATCATCGTCCGGAGGCTCATACACCTCACCCCACATATGTTTCCTTGCCATAGATCACATTCTTGGATTTCTGGTGGAGACCATTTCTTGGTCAAAAATCCGTATGTGTTAGCCTTCGGTATTATTGAAAATGGTCGTTCATGGCTATTTTCGACAAAAATGGAGGTTGTGTGGCAATTGATCATCGACCAAAGGCTCATACACCTCAGCCCACATGTGTTTCCTTGCCATAGACCACATTCTTGGATTTCTGGTGGTGACCATTTCTTGGTAAAAAATCCGTAGGTGTTAGCCTTCGGTATTATTGAAAATGGTCGTTCATGGCTATTTTCGACAAAAATGGGGGTTGTGTGGCCATTGATCATCGACCAAAGGCTCATACACCTCACCCCACATATGTTTCCTTGCCATAGACCACATTCTTGGATTTCTGGTGGAGACCATTTGTTGGTCAAAAATCCATAGGTGTTAGCTTTCGATATTATTGAAAATGGTCGTTCAAGGCTATTTTCATCAAAATGGGGGTTGTGTGGCCATTTATCATCGACCAGAGGCTCGTACCCCTCACCCCACAAATGTTTCCTTAGCGTAGAGCACACTCTTGGATTTCTGGTGGAGACCATTTCTTGGTCAAAAATTCATACGTGTTAGCCTTCGGTATTATTGAAAATGGTAGTTCATGGCTATTTTCGACAAAAATGGGGGTTGTGTGGCCATTGATAATCGACCAGGGGCTCGTACACCTCACCCCACATATGTTTCCTTGCCATAGATCACATTCTTGTATTTCTGGTGGAGACCATTTCTTGGTCAAAAATCCGTAGGTGTTAGCCTTCGGTATTATTGAAAATGGTCGTTCATGGCTATTTTCGACAAAAATGGGGATTGTGTGGCCATTTATCATCGACCAGAGGCTCGTACACCTCACCCCACATATGTTTAATTCCATAGATCACAATCTTGGATTTCTCGTGGAGACCATTTCTTGGTCAAAAATCCGTACGTGTTAGCCTTCGGTATTATTGAAAATGGTCGTTCATGGCTGTTTTCGACAAAAATGGGGGTTGTGTGGCCATTGATCATCGACCAGAGGCTTGTACACCTCACCCCAAATATGTTTCCTTGCCATAGATCATATTCTTGGATTTCTGGTGGAGACGATTTCTTGGTCAAAAATCCGTAGGTGTTAGCCTTCGGAATTATTGAAAATGGTCGTTCATGGCTATTTTCGACAAAAATGGGGGTTGTGTGGCCATTGATCATCGACCAGAGGCTCGTACACCTCACCCCACATATGTTTCCTTGCCATAGATCACATTCTTGGATTTCTGGTGGAGACCATTTCTTGGTCAAAAATCCATAGGTGTTAGCCTTCGGTATTATTGTAAATGGTCGTTCATGGCTATTTTCGACAAAAATGGGGGTTGTGTGGCCATTGATCATCGACCAGAGGCTCATACACCTCACCCCACATATGTTTCCTTGCCATAGATCACATTCTTGGATTTCTGGTGGAGACCATTTCGTGGTCAAAAATCCGTACGTGTTAGCCTTCGGTATTATTGAAAATGGTCATTCATGGCTATTTTCGACACAAATGGGGGTTGTGTGGCCATTGATCTTCGACCAGAGGCTCATACACCTCACTACACATATGTTTCCTTGCCATAGATCATATTCTTGGATTTATGGTGGAGACCATTTCTTGGTCAAAAATTCATAGGTGTTAGCCTTCAGTGTCATTGAAAATGGTCGTTCATGGCTATTTTCGACAAAAATGGGGGTTGTGTGGCCATTGATCATCGACCAGAGGCTCGTACACTTCACCCCACATATGTTTTATTTCCATAGATCACAATCTTGGATTTCTCGTGGAGACCATTTGTTGGTCAAAAATTCGTAGGTGTTTGCCTTCAGTGTCATTGAAAATGGTCATTCATCGCTATTTTCGACAAAAAATGGGGGTTGTCTCGCCATTGATCATCGACCAGAGGCTCGTACACCTCACCCCACATAAGTTTCCTTGCCATAGATCACATTCTTGGATTTCTGGTGGAGACCATTTCTTGGTCAAAAATCCATAGGTGTTAGCCTTCAGTGTCATTGAAAATGGTCGTTCATGGCTATTTTCGACAAAAATGGGGGTTGTGTGGCCATTGAATCATCGACTAGAGGCTCAGTACACCTTCACCCCACATATGTTTTCCTTGCTATAGATCACATTCTTGGATTTCTGGTGGAGACCATTTCTTGGTCAAAAATCTGTTGGTGTTAGCCTTCGGTATTATTGAAAATGGTCGTTCATGGCTATTTTCGACTAAAATGGTGGTTGTGTGGCCATTTATCATCGACCAGAGGCTCGTACACCTCACCCCACATATGTTTACTTGCCATATATCACATTCTTGGATTTCTGGTGGAGACCATTTCTTGGTTAAAAATCCGTACGTGTTAGCCTTCGGTATTATTGAAAATGGTCATTTATGGCTATTTTCGACAAAAATGGGGGTTGTGTGGCCATTGATTATCGACCAGAGGCTCGTACACCTCACCCCACATATGTTTCCTTGCCATAGATCACATTCTTGGATTTCTGGTGGTGACCATTTCTTGGTCAAAAATCCGTAGGTGTTAGCCTTCGGTATTATTGAAAATGGTCGTTCATAGCTATTTTCGACAAAAATGGGGGTTGTGTGGCCATTGATCATCGACCAAAGGCTCATACACCTCACCCCACATATGTTTCCTTGCCATAGACCATATTCTTGGTTTCTGGTGGAGACCATTTGTTGGTCAAAAATCCGTAGGTGTTAGCCTTTGGTATTATTGAAAATGGTCGTTCATGGCTATTTTCATCAAAAATTAGGGGTTGTGTGGCCATTTATCATCAACCAGAGGCTCGTACACCTCACCCCACATATGTTTCCTTGCCATAGATCACATTCTTGGATTTCTAGTGGAGACCATTTCTTGGTCAAAAATTCGTACGTGTTAGCCTTCGGTATTATTGAAAATGGTCGTGGTCGTTCATGGCTATTTTCGACAAAATGGGGGTTGTGTGGCCATTGATCATCGACCAGAGGCTCGTACACCTCACCCACATATGTTTCCTTGCCGTAGATCACATTCTTGGATTTCTGGTGGAGACCATTTCTTGGTCAAAAATCCGTACGTGTTAGCCTTCGGTATTATTGAAAATGGTCGTTCATGGCTATTTTTGACAAAATAGAGGTTCTGTGGCCATTGATCATCGACCAGAGGCTCATACACCTCACCCACATATGTTTCCATTGCCGTAGATCACATTCTTGGATTTCTGGTGGAGACCATTTCTTGGGCAAAAATCCGAATGTGTTAGCCTTCGGTATTATTGAAAATGGTTATTCATGGCTATTTTTGACAAAAATGGGGGTTGTGTGGCCATTTATCTTCAACCAGAGGCTCATACACCTCACTACACATATGTTTTCTTGCCATAGATCACATTCTTGGATCTATGGTGGAGACCAGTTCTTGGTCAAAAATACATAGCTGTTAGACTTTAGTGTCATTGAAAATAGTCGTTCATGGCTATTTTCGACAATAATGGGGATTGTGTGGCCATTGATAATCGACCAGAGCTCATACACCTCACCCCACATATGTTTCCTTGCCATAGATCACATTCTTGGATTTCTGGTGGAGACCATTTCTTGGTCAAAAATCCGAAGGTGTTAGCCTTCGAATTATTGAAAATGGTCGTTCATGGCTATTTTCGACAAAAATGGGGGTTGTGTGGCCATTGATCATCGACCAGAGGCTCATACACCTCACCCCACATATGTTTTATTGCCATAGATCAAAATCTTGGATTTCTCGTGGAGACCATTTCTTGGTCAAAAATCCGTACGTGTTAGCCTTCGATATTATTGAAAATGGTCGTTCATGGCTATTTTCGACAAAAATGAGGGTTGTGTGGCCATTGATCATCGACCAGAGGCTCGTACACCTCACCCGACATATAATTCCTTGCCATAGATCATATTCTTGGATTTCTGGTGGAGACGATTTCTTGGTCAAAAATCCGTAGGTGTTAGCCTTCGGTATTATTGAAAATGGTCGTTCATGGCTATTTTCGACAAAAATAGGGGTTCTGTGGCCATTGATCATCGACCAGAGGCTCGTACACCTCACCCCACATATGTTTCCTTGCCATAGATCAAATTCTTGGATTTCTGGTGTAGACCATTTCTTGGTCAAAAATCCGTATGTGTTAGCCTTCGATATTATTGTAAATGGTCGTTCATGGCTATTTTCGATAAAAATGGGGGTTGTGTGGCCATTGATCATCGACCAGAGGCTCATACACCTCACCCCACATATGATTCCTTGCCATAGATCACATTCTTGGATTTCTGGTGGAGACCATTTCTTGGTCAAAAATTTGTAGGTGTTAGCCTCTGGTATTATTGAAAATGCTCGTTCATGGCTATTTTGATAAAAAAAATGGGGGTTGTATGGCCATCTATCATCGACCAGAGGCTCGTACACCTCACCCCACATATGTTTCTTGCCATAGATCACATTCTTGGATTTCTGGTGGAGACCATTTCTTGGTCAAAAATTCGTACGTGTTAGCCTTCGGTATTATTGAAAATGGTCGTTCATGGCTATTTTCGACAAAATGGGGGTTGTGTGGCCATTGATCATCGACCAGAGGCTCGTACACCTCACCCCACATATGTTTCCTTGCCATAGATCACATTCTTGGATTTCTGGTGGAGACCATTTCTTGGGCAAAATTCCGAATGTGTTAGCCTTCGATATTTTTGAAAATGGTCATTCATGGCTATTTTCGATAAAAATGGGGGTTGTTTCACCATTGATCTTCGACCTGAGGCTCATACACCTCACTACACATATGTTTCCATTGCCATATATCACATTCTTGGATTTATGGTGGAGACCATTTCTTGGTCAAAAATCCATAGGTGTTAGCCTTCAGTGTCATTGAAAATGGTCGTTCTTGGCTATTTTCGACAAAATAGAGGTTCTGTAGCCATTGATCATCGACCAGAGGCTCATACATCCTCACCCCACATATGTTTCCTTGCCATAGATCACATTCTTGGATTTCTGGTGGAGACCATTTTTTGGTCAAAAATCCGTAGGTGTTAGCCTTCAGGTATTATTGAAAATGGTCATTCATGGCTATTTTCGACAAAAATGGGGGTTGTGTGGCCATTTATCTTCAACCAGAGGCTCATACACCTCACTACACATATGTTTTCTTGCCATATATCACATTATTGGATCTATGGCTGGAGACCAGTTCTTGGTCAAAAATCTGTAGGTGTTAGCCTTCAGTGTCATTGAAAATAGTCGTTCATGGCTATTTTCGACAAAAATGGGGGTTGTGTGGCCATTGATAATCGACCAGAGGCTCGTACACCTCACCCCACAAATGTTTCCTTGCCATAGATCACATTCTTGGATTTCTGGTGGAGACCATTTCTTGGTCAAAAATGAACGACCATTTTCAATAATACCAGAGGCTAACACCTACGGATTTTTCACAAAGCAATGGTCTCCACCAGAAATCCAAGAATGTGATCTATGGCAAGGAAACATATGTGGGGTGAGGTGTGTGAGCCTCTGGTCGATGATCAATGGCCACACAACCCCCATTTTTGTCGAAAATAGCCATGAACGACCATTTTCAATAATACCGATGGCTAACACCTACGGATTTTTGACCAAGAAACGGTCTCCACCAGAAATCCAAGAATGTGATCTATTGCAAGGAAACATATGTGGGGTGAGGTGTACGAGCCTCTGGTCGATGATCAATGGCCACACAACCCCCATTTTTGTCGAATATAGCCATGAACGACCATTTTCATTAATACAGAAGGCTAACACCTACGGATTTTTGACCAAGAAATCGTCTCCACCAGAAATCCAAGAATATTATCTATGGCAAGGAAACATATGTGGGGTGAGGTGTACGAGCCTCTGGTCGATGATCAATGGCCACAGCAACCCCCATTTTTGTCGAAACTAGCCATGAACGACCATTTTCAATAATACAGAAGGCTAACACGTACGGATTTTTGACCAAGAAATGGTCTCCACGAGAAATCCAAGATTGTGATCTATGGTAATGAAACATATGTGGGGTGAGGTGTACGAGCCTCTGGTCGAAGATAAATGGCCACAAAACCCCCATTTTTGTCGAAAATAGCCATGAACGACCATTTTCAATAATACCGAAGGCCTAACACATACGGATTTTTGACCAAGAAATGGTCTCCACCAGAAATCCAAGAATGTGATCTATGGCAAGGAAACATTTGTGGGGTGAGGTGTACGAGCCTCTGGTCGATTATCAATGGCCACACAACCCCCATTTTTGTCGAAAAATAGCCATGAACAACTATTTTCAATGACACTGAAGGCTAACACCTACGGATTTTTTGACCAAGAACTGGTCTCCACAATAGATCCAAGAATGTGATATATGGCAAGAAAACATATGTGTAGTGAGGTGTATGAGCCTCTGATTGAAGATAAATGGCCACACAACTCCCATTTTTTGTCGAAAATAGCCATGAATGACCATTTTCAATAATACCGAAGGCTAACACCTACGGATTTTTGACCAAGAAATGGTCTCCACCAGAAATCCAAGAATGTGATCTATGGCAAGGAAACATATGTGTGGTGAGGTGTATGAGCCTCTGGTCGATGATCAATGGCCACAGAACCTCTATTTTGTCGAAAATAGCCATGAACGACCATTTTCAATGACACTGAAGGCTAACACCTATGGATTTTTGACCAAGAAATGGTCTCCACCATAAATCCAAGAATGTGATATATGGCAAGGAAACATATTTGTAGTGAGGTGTATGAGCCTCTGGTCGAAGATCAATGGCGAAACAACCCCCAATTTTATCGAAAATAGCCATGAATGACCATTTTCAAAAATACCGAAGGCTAACACATTCGGATTTTTGCCCAAGAAATGGTCTCCACCAGAAATCCAAGAATGTGATCTATGGCAAGGAAACATATGTGGGGTGAGGTGTATGAGCCTCTGGTCGATGATCAATGGCCACACAACCCCCATTTTGTCGAAAATAGCCATGAACGACCATTTTCAATAATACCGAAGGCTAACACGTACGAATTTTTGACCAAGAAATGGTTGTTGGGGCGAAGGCAAAGACGCCACCCTTCGCTCGAGGCCTTCGCTGCAGTCGTTGGTCTAACGGAGATAAAACTGGGCAGGGACACCCTTCGCCCCTTACGATATCAGACGAAGGCCTGCGACGAGGTCATCCCACCGTGCGGCCTCGTCCAGCTCGGAGGCCCACGTGTGATCCGGCCCATTGTAACGGGCCCTGCGTGGCCGCTGCGCGTTACGGGCCTAATTTGTAAAGGCATCCCTGTAATTATAGTCTGTAACCCTGCTTTATGGGAATGTTCTGGGGATAACCTAGGTGTCTGAGGACACATGCGTCCTTAACACGAGACGATGGGCACTCAGATACCTATAAATACCCCCGCACAGTGCCCGTGAGAGGCTAGATTAACAGAGCTTTTGCCATCCCGTGCGAGAACCCTGTTTACGTCAACTCTCATCCCCGTTGGATCCCCTAGAACCTGGTAGCAAGTTCCAACATTTGGCGCCCACCGTTCGTGCTACGAGAAAACCAACCGCGATGGCACCCAAGAAAGCTAACTCGAAGGCTGACGAGGCTGCGAAGGCAGCACTACTTGCCGCAAGAAAGGGCATGGCCCTCGCCCTCACCCAATCCACCCACCAAGAGACCACTGAAGACGACGTTCTCTGCACCTGCGAAGACGACACTCTCCGCACCTGTGGCCCTGAACGACAATCGCAACCACCCCTAGGCTTCGCCCCACTGGAGGGCGCAGACCTCACCGAGGACGGTGAAGTCCTCAGGCGTCTCAGCGGAAGAACAGCTACAGCTGCGCGCCCTGCGCCTCAAGAACCGCAATCTCCAGAGGCAGAAAGAGATACTCGAGGCCAAGCGCCAGCGCGTGTCCGCACTAGCCAAAGTGCGGCAAATGATACGCGACGAAGAGCAGAAGGCCCAGGACCTCGAGCGGGAGATCGCGCTGATGCAGCGCGAAGGCCACCTTGGCCTACAGCACGGGCCACCCCTGCAGCAGCGCGCACAGCTGGAAGACACGCGCGAAGGCCACCTCGGCCTGCAGCATGGGCCACCCCTGCAACAGCGCGCACAACCGGAAGACCTGCGTTTCCCCCAGCGCGACCAAACCTTCCCGCACGCCGCGCCATTCCAAGGGGTCAACTACCTCGACGAGCGAAGTCCCCTGGCGCCACACCTGCAAGTGACGCCTTGGCCCGCTAACTTCCGGGCAGGGACCTATCCTAAGTACAACGGCAGCACCGACCCAGCACAATACATAATGAGTTATCAGGTCGCCGTTGCATCTTCCGGAGGGGACGACGCCACAATGGCCAAGTCTTTCATCATTGCCCTCGAAGGCCCAGCTCTCACCTGGTTCACCAGGTTGCCTCCGCTGTCTATTGATTCCTGGAGAAGCCTCCGAGACAAGTTCCTGCTCAACTTCCAAGGGTACCGCCCAGACACCAACGCCTTGGCCAAACTCTCGCTCTGCAAGCAGCTGGAAAAGGAAACTCTGCGGGAGTATTACCGCAAATTTTTAACACTCAAGTCACAGCTGCCCTCAGTCGATGACCAGATCGCTATCCACTACGCTATTAGTGGCCTTCGCGCCGGCGTCCTCGACAGCCACTGCATCAGAGATCCGCCCAAGAACCTCCAAGAATTATATCAGCTGTTTGAAAAATACGCCAAATCCGAAGAGCTTCACCAGCGCAAGGTTGAGTGCCAGAGGAAGCCCAAAGATGCTCCACAGTCCAGCCGCACGTGGACGAGGACTCCGCAGCAAGACTCCGGTCGAGACGGCCGCAATCAACAGCAAGTGCACAACATCGCCAACCAGCACCCCGCTGCTGACGCCCCTCGTCGCCAGGAATATCCCCCCCAGGGTCACAGAAATGGGACTCGCGGTAGGGGCCGGGGGCGTGCGCAGCCACCGCGCCGATTCTACTACCTCTTCCATGGCGAAGACTGCGCCCACCAAACCAAAGACTGCCTAGAAACGAAGGCCACCAAAGACAGGATGGCACGTGCGCAGCCAGCCGACAACCCCAGAGTTGTCGCACACACTTACCAGCAACCCCCTCCACCATATATCCACGCCCCCGCCCCGCATCCACCGCACGACGCTTACCAACACCATCAGGAAGTACAAATCGTACCTCCCCCACCCCCACCACACCAGCAGCATCAAAACATCCCCCACGCCCCAAAGCAGGAAAACTTCGCCGATCAGCCGTATCGCGGAGTCATTCACATGATAACTGGGGGGTCCAGCACTGACTTCGACACAAAGCGGCAGAAGCGGGACCACTACCGCAGCATCAACCACGTCGCCGTCACTGGCCCAGTCGTGCAGACAAAGTGGTCCCACATACCGCTAACCTTCGACGCACGAGACGTCGACCTGCGCAGCGCCCCCCACAGCGACGCCATGGTTATCAATTGCAGCGTGGCAGGACTGAGACCTGCACAAAGTCCTAGTCGACAATGGCAGTCAGGCGGACATCATCTTCCTCCATGCCTTCGATCACATGGGCATAAGCCACAGCCTGCTCAAGCCTTCGGACAACCCGTTGTATGGCTTCGGCGGCAAGGGCACCTTTCCTGTCGGCAAAATAGAGCTGCCTCTCTCCTTCAGTGTAGCACCCAATGCCCGAAGTGAGCAAGTAACCTTTGATATTGTGGATATGGTATATCCATACAATGCCATCATGGGCCGGGGCTCCATCAATAAGTTCGAAGCAGCCATTCACGGACTGTACCTATGTATGAAGATACCAGGTCCGTTAGGCGTTATTACGGTCTACGGCAATCAACAGACTGCGAGCAACATAGAGCGGGACTTCGTACCCGGTCAGAGAAACGTGCACTGCCTCACGGCCCAGCGCGAGGTCCCCGCGCCCGCCAGCCCAACCGATAAACAACACGACAAGGCACAGCTGCAGAGCAACGACGGGACCAAGACTGTCCCCCTCGACCAGGCCACGCCCAAGCAGACAGTCACTATCAGCGAAGACCTCACTTCGCATGAAGAGGAGAAGCTCCTCTGCTGCCTGTCCATGAACAAAGATGTCTTCGCCTGGTCAGCCCTTGACCTGGTCGGGGTTAGCCGATCCATAATTGAGCACAGCTTGGGAATCGACCCTTCGGTGAGGCCGAAAAAGCAGCGCCTTCGCAAGATGTCCAACGAGAAGACAGAGGCCGCCAAGGCAGAAGTGCACCGCCTCCTGGAAGCCAAATTCATCGAGCCGGTGGTTTACCCCACATGGCTCTCCAATGTTGTGATGGTGCAGAAAAAGAGCGGGAAGTGGCGAATGTGCATCGACTTCACCAGTCTCAATAAGGCCTGCCCAAAGAACAACTTACCGTTGCCGCGGATCGACAAAATAGTCGATAGCGCGGCCGGATGCGAAGTCATGTCACTCCTCGACTGCTTCTCCGGTTACCACCAGATATACATGAAGGAGGAAGACAAGGCTAGCACCAGCTTTATAACACCCTTCGGCACATATTGCTTCATCAGAATGCCGGAGGGACTCAAGAACGCCGGGTCCACCTTCTCCAGGCTTACCAAGACAGTGCTCGACGGGCAAGTTGGCAGAAATATATTCACATATGTGGACGACATCGTCGTTGCCAGTAAAAGCAAGGCGGGCCATCTCACTGACCTCGCCGAGACATTCGCGAACATGCGAGACGCACGACTCCGCCTAAACCCGGAAAAGTGCGTCTTCGGCGTTCGCCAAGGCAAAATATTGGGCTACCTGGTTTCACACCGCGGCATCGAGGCCAACCCAACCAAAATTCAAGCCATCATAAACATGAGGCCTCCACAGTCCGCCAGAGACGTCCAGCGCTTGACGGGGAGATTGGCCGCCCTCAACAGATTCATTAAAACAGTCCGTGGCGCAAAAGACTTCGCTTGGGGACCAGAGCAGGTAGCGGCCTTCGCATCATTAAAACAGTACCTGTCGGAGTTGGCAGTCCTTACAAGCCCCGACTCTTCACTACCTCTGTTGCTCTATGTTGCGGCTTCGCCGCATGCGATCAGCGCGGCACTGGTGCAGGAGCAGACAGTTGAGGGCGTGATCAGGCAGTGCCCAATTTATTACGTCTCCGAAGTGCTGACGCCGTCCAAATGTAACATGACAGAGCTGGAGAAGATTGCCTACGCAGTCGTTATGTCTTCGCGCAAACTGCGCCATTATTTTGAAGCATTCAAGGTCCGGGTCACCTCAGACAGGGGACTCGGCGAATTGTTCAGAAACCCGGAAGCATCGGTGAGGATTGCCAAGTGGGCGGCCGAACTCTCCGGCTACCACATCAATTTCGAGCCCAGGACAGCCATCAAGTCACAAGTCCTAGCAGACTTCGTCGTCGACTGGACTAGGCCAATAACGCAGCCGGACCCGTCCGCAGAAAAGGTTTGGACGATCCACTGCGACGGCGCATGGTGCCATGCGGAGGCAGGCGCCGCGGCAGTCATCACCTCGCCAACCGGAGTCAAGCACAGATATGCGGCTCGCCTCATCTTCGCTCTGGAATCCGACAGATGCACAAATAACATAGCAGAATACGAAGCAGTCATCCTCGGTCTCCGCAAGTTGAGGGCCCTTGGGGTCACCACCTGCATCATCATAACAGACTCCAAGGTAGTTGCTAGCCAGGTCGAGAAAGACTATGCAGCAAAGGACCCCGCACTCATGCAATACCTCGCGGCCATCCGAAGTCTCGAGAGACAATTCAAGGGATTCACTTTGCAGCATGTGGACCGGGCCAAGAATGAAGAGGCCGACGCATTGGCCAAGGCTGCCGCCAGAGGCGAGTCCCTGCCCTCCGACGTGTTCTACCACGTCATCGGCACACTAGCCGTCTGGAGCCTCGAAGGGCTCCAAATAACCAATGACAGCGAGGGCCACCGAATAGTCAACCTTATCATGACCGAAGACTGGCGGGCACCAATAACTCTGTTCCTACAGGGGTATTATCACCCAACCGACATCAACGAGGCCAAGCGCCTCAAACATCGAAGCCGGGACTTCGCACTGATTGAGGGCCAACTCTACAAGAAGGGGGTCAGTCAGCCAATGCTCAAATGCGTCACCGAAACCGAAGGTGTCCAGATCCTACGCGAAGTCCACAGTGGTACCTGCGGCTCTCACGCAGGGCCAAGGGCCCTAGCTGCTAAGGTGATCCGCCAAGGTTTCTACTGGCCCGCAATGATCTGCGCCGCAAATCGGGTCACAAGGTCCTGCGAAGCCTGCCAGAAGTTTTCCCCTCGATCAGGCAGCCCTTCGCAATTTACAAAGCTGATCGCCCATACATGGCCTCTCCAGCGCTGGGGCCTAGACATCGTCGGGCCCCTACCCACGGCTCAGGGGAACCTTAAGTTCGCCTTCGTCGCTGTCGAATACTTCACCAAATGGATCGAGGCGAGGGCTGTCTCCACAATAACATCAAAGACTGCCCAAAAATTCTTTTGGCAAAACATTGTTTGCCGCTTCGGAGTACCGTCCGAACTAACAGTCGACAACGAAAAGCAGTTTGACAGCCAAGACTTCAAGGATTTTTGCTTCTCCATCGGCACCAAGCTTGCCTTCACCTCAGTCTATCACCCGCAGTCCAACGGAGTTGTGGAACGCGCCAATGGAAAAATCTTCACAGCTGTCAAAAAGATGCTCCTCGACGAAAAAAGGGCAAGTGGGCCGATTTTTTACCCGAGGCGGTCTGGGCACTAAACACGACTGAGTGCAGGGTGACCGGGTTCACTCCTTTCCGCCTTCTATACGGATCGGAGGTTATGACCCCACAAGAAATAAAACATGGGTCCCCACGAACAGTTCCTTCAGCCGTCCCCGACGTGGACGAGGCCACTTCAAAGGATCTCATCGATGGAGACCGAGTCTTCGCCGTACAAGCACTAAACAAATACCAAGCCCAGACAAAAGCATGGCGCGACCATGCAGTCATCCCAAGGGAATTCAACGAAGGGGACCTCGTACTCGTCCGAACAGCTCGGACAGAGTCCAGGGGCAAGCTGCAGCCCAGGTGGGAGGGCCCCTTCATAGTCAAGACGAAAGCTTCCCCAGCGCTTACAGGCTCACAACGCCAAGCGGCGAAGACCTAGAGCACTCCTGGAACATCGACAACCTCCGCAAATTTTTTGTTTGACTCATCAGGGCAGATTCGCCCTTGTAATTCGCAAAAACAATTTTATTCTGGCCCGCACTCTTTTCCTCTCGGGGGGTGAGGTTTTTAACGAGGCGGAGCCATGTAATATACAAGTGAAAAATCCCCCGCAAAAACATGCGTCGAAAAAAGACCGCGACGACAGTCTTCGGCATTCGACCAATACGAAGTCACCGCGAGGCTCAGCGCTAGCCACCCTCGCGTGCGACAACTCCGTGCAGAAGTCGCTTAAGGGTGCAGCCGGATTAGCACAACAAGTGCAAAAAATCGAAGTCTACCGCGAGGACTTACCGTGCAGAAGTCGCCTAAGGGTGCAGCCGGATTAGCACAACAAGTGCGAAAAATCGAAGTCTACCACGAGGACTTACCGTGCAGAAGTCGCCTAAGGGTGCAGCCGGATTAGCACAACAAGTGCGAAAAATCGAAGTCGACCGTGAGGACTTACCGTGCAGAAGTCGCCTAAGGGTGCAGCCAGATTAGCACAGCAAGTGCGAAAAATCAAAGTCGACCGCGAAGACTAGCCACGCAGAAGTCGCCTAAGGGTGCAGCCGGACTAGCAAAGCAAGTGCGAAAAACCGAAGTCCACTGCAAAGACCATCCGCGCAGAAGTTGCCCGAGGGCACAGCCGGACGAATCGTAACAAAAGCAAAAACGACCACATCAAACTGTCCGCGCCAAGACCGACTATATACGCACCAGTCCAGCATAACAAATACACCTGACCTCGCGAGCATAGCCGAATGTGCGAGGGCACACAACTTCATCATACAAGCCTTTACACATGTACAGGCGAGGGCATCACACTCTACATCGGCTCAACCTTCGGAATAATTCCCATCTCTCTATAGTTAAATAACATTATCCTAAGCTCCTCACCCGCAAAAAGACTCCGCAATTCCCCTTCACCTGTACTCGCAGAGGCAGGCAAGGACAACAGTTCCTGCCGGCCAGCCCTACTCACACGAAGCCGACCGCCCTCCGCCCCGCTCACTCTACGCTTCGCAACCGCCCTTCGCCGCCTGCGCCCAGTACTCGGACCAGGCACATCTTCTGTGTCCGCAACGTGCGGCGAAGCCTCCGCAGCTGCCACATCCAAGGCCGCAAAGTAGTCCAAGTCCTCCTCTGACGACTCCTCAGTCCACTCAACCGAGCTCCCAGACTCAGCAAAATCAGAAAACTCAGATGCAGACCCATCATATTTATTACCACCATCCACGGTCGAAGCCGCCAAAAAATTAGTAGTGGCGGTTGCGTGCGCAGGCCCAAAATCTTGAACCTGCGCAGCAACCAAAATTCAGCAACATATCCAAAATTCCCTAACTATCCACACCCACTACGCCACCTGCGAAGACCCAGCCGTCGCGGGAGCCTCCGCTGTTACCTCCGCTGTCGCCTCCGCCGCCACCGTCGCAGGATCTTCAGCCCTCGGCGCAGCGGCTGCGGGGGCATCAGGAGCGCCTTCGGCGGTCTCTGGGGGCGGGCCTCCACCGGCCGCAACAGCTGCGGAGGCATCTGGAGCGCCTTTGGCAGTTTCCGGGGCGGCTCCAGGGCGGCCTCGGACACGGCCTCCGCCGGGTTCGACTCCGGGTCAGGCAGCGCGCTGTTCAACGCCCCGAAATCATCCACCCTCTCGCCACGTGCCGCCTAACACACAGCACACAAATTCAGCAAACCCACACATAGCCCACATCCAGCAAACGTCAAACAAAAGCCAAACGTTACCTGGGCCCTCACCGTCTCGGCCCGCTCCATGACCACCTCTCGACCGTGCGGGCCCCACATCCGGTCGTAGATGGCTCCGGCGGATTCCTTCACTATAGGGTCCTCTACCTTGTAGATATCTCGCTCAAAATCCTCATCTGCCTGGTCGAAGACCTCAAAGTGCCGGCACCCTTCGCGAGAGAGCGCGTTCATCGCCCCCTCGCAGGTGACCAGGGAGGCATACGACATAAACCCCTCCACAATAGTGGGGAGTGCCTGCAACTCCTCCTGTACCCACTCTAGGCAGCGAAGTCCGGGCTCTCGGTCCGGCACTTCGAAGTCACCGGTCCGCGCGCCCAGCTCATGGTATGAATCCATAAGCTGTTTGCGCGTCCGCTCAGCCTCCGCGCGCGTCGCGGCCTCGGTCCTCTCCACACGGCTCTGCAGGGCGTTGAGCCGCTCCTGCAACTGCTCGGCGCACTCCCTGGCGAGACTACCCTCCGCCCGCGCCAAATTGGCCTCCGCCAGCGCAGCCTGCGCCTTGGCGAGGGCCTCATTGGCCTCCCTCCTATCTTCCACCAATTGGCGCCGGAGGTCAGTCTTCTCCCCCTCCAGCGCGGCCACCTTGTCCGCCAGCTTGCGGCACTTACTGTCGGCGGCCGATTTTTCCCGGACGGCGTCAGCATGTTGCGTCCGAAGTCTCTCGACTACGGCAGACACAACCGCCGTGAGGGCCCCGACGCCGCGCGGTCGGCGAAGTTAGCCGCCTGCAAAACATACGTAAGACCGCGGCCCCAACAAAGCCGATAAAAAAAACCGAAGTCTAGCTCAACGTACCTGACTTAGTGCCTCCTTCATCTCCTTCAGCCGGCGGGACACAGCGCCCGCCTCGTCCCTGACAGCAGCGAGTGCCGGCATCTCGCCTCCGGCACTAAGAGCACTGCCCTTCGCCTTCGGCACTACGGCAGCCGCCGTGGTCGCCGCGGCAGGCGCAACAATAACAAGTTGGCCTCCGTCCGACCCTGCGACGTATCAACGAATTTAAAAAAATAATCGAGCCAACGGCTTACCACCAAGATAGTCATCCACACTAATATCGGTGGCAAAGTCGGCGACGCGCTTGCCCGACGACGGCAACCCTCGGGCCGCCTTCGCGACCTCCGGCACCCTGCTGGACGGCGGCACAGCCTTCGCAGACTTGGAGCCACCGGCGCCAGCCGCAGCCTCCGGCGCCTTGCTAGACGGAGGGACAGCCGACTTCGCCGCCAGCAGCGGCTTGCCTCCGCCGGGGGCAGCAGCCTTCGCAGCCCCTCGCTGCCTCTTCGGCCTAGCTTCATGAAGCCTGACAACCGCCTGGCGCTTCTGTGCAGCTCCCTGGCGATCCTTGTCCATCAATGCCGACACAACAGCAGCAATATTCTGCCCGTAAGGAAACACTCTCCATTCACGAACCATGCGAGATGTAAAAAAGTCTTCGCCGGCCGCGCGGGGGATAGGAACATTCCTAGGCCACCAACCCCTGGTAACCCTCAGCATCCGCGCCGAAGACTCCCGGAGCTCGGGCGAAGACATCCTTCCCCCCGGGGCCGCGCATGTCCTCATCAATTCTCTAGCAAAACCATCGGAAACCCCAAGTCCTCCCATAGCAGTACCTAGTTTCCTCTTCTTAGAGGATGGGGCGGCCGCCGGCGCAGGGTCGTCTCCAGACTCTACCACCGGCTTCTTCCCGTGGCGGTCCACATCGTCTTGGCCGGGATAGCCGTTATACGGCAGTCGATTCAATTCAAAAACCCTGTTCAAACGGTCATTCGACCCGCGGATATCCCAGCTACGCTGGCCCTCTGTCCTTGGCACGTACCGACCAACGATCCGCACCGCCCCATCCTCCGCCTCACGCACAAAGGCGGCCGGATCGCGGCTTTGCAGATCCAGCGCGAAGGCAGGACTTCGCACCAGCTTCCCACAATGGGAAGGCATCTGGCGAGGGCACACTTCGCCCAACGCCCAGCCATGCGCTAAGGGCCATACCCCGTACGCCACAAATTCTTCAACCAAATCGCGCCCACTGCTCAGGCCGGCGGCGCACCGAAGGGCCCCTTCGTCCGCATCCTCCTCCGCCACCTCAAAGGGCGGGTATGCTGAGTAAAAATGCGAACACATCTCAGACACGGGCAGCCCCTCATGGTCTTCGACGGTACCCTCCGTGACGTAAAACCAAAACTCATTCCAATTGCCCCACTTGTTGCGGGCGCCAGGAACCAACTCGACTACCTCCATCGTGGTCTTGCCGGTCTTCGGCGTAAACGTGCAGGACCCAAACTGGGCAACTTCATCTCCAATCATCCTCTTCTGCCAGTGCAGGCAATAGTACTTCGCAAAGACTTCGACTGATGGCTGTCCGCCGTACGAAGTCGTCGCCAGACATACTTCGACAGAGCCACCACGGCATTCGGAGTAAGCTGATGTATCTGAACGTTGAATCTGCGCAGGACTTCTCCAACAAATCGGTGCGCAGGCAGGCGGAGACCGGCGGCGAAGAACGCCTCGAACACAACCAACTCGCCTTACGGCTCGGGGACTTCCTCCATCCCCGGGACACGGGCAACTCCGCCGCCAAAGTAACCCAGTCGCTGCATATCTTGCACGCGGACCGACGACATCCGCGACACACCAAAATCCACCGTATCGCCGGCGCGCAACTCCTCCGCCAGCAAAGTACTCAGCGTCTCCTCAGACGAGGCGTCGGCCGGCGGCGAGGCGTCGGCCGGTGGCGTAGTGGCAGCAGAAGAAGAGGAGGTCGGCATCGCTACGTACCGTCGGCGGCGGCGGGCGGTCTGCTTCACTCGAGCCAGATCTCCGGCGAACAAGAGCAAGGAGGGCAGATGAGCAGCAAGATGGTGGAAAAGGCGGCTAGGGTTTATACGGAGCGCGGAAAGTGAAGTTCAAAAAGCGCCGACCCCCGCCCCCTTTATACACAGGGCGCGGCGCTTCGGGAAACCCGCAGTCCAACAGTACGGTGTCAATCAACGGTCATGTCAAAAACCCCCGCGGAACCACTTCGAGCGAGGGCAGCGTCTCCGCCATCTAGCGACGCCTTCGGCACCAGATGACTTTGTCGAACTGGTCCCTCGGAGGGCAAATGTTGGGGCGAAGGCAAAGATGCCACCCTTCGCTCGAGGCCTTCGCTGCAGTCGTTGGTCTAACGGAGATAAAACGGGCAGGGACACCCTTCGCCCCTTACGACATCAGATGAAGGCCTGTGACGAGGTCATCCCACCGTGCGGCCTCGTCCAGCTCGGAGGCCCACGTGTGATCCGGCCCATTGTAACGGGCCCTGCGTGGCCGCTGCGCGTTACGGGCCTAATTTGTAAAGGCATGCCTGTAATTACAATCTTTAACCCTGCTTTATGGGAATATTCTAGGGATAACATAGGTGTCTAAGGGCACATGCGTCCTTAACACGAGACGCTGGGCACTCAGATACCTAAAAATACCCCCGCATAGTGCCCGTGAGAGGCTAGATTAACAGAGCTTTTGCCATCCCGTGCGAGAACCCTGTTTACGTCAACTCTCATCCCCGTTGGATCCCCTAGCACCTGGTAGCAAGTTCCAACAATGGTCTCCACCAGAAATCCAAGAATGTGATCTATGGCAAGAAACATATGTGGGGTGAGGTGTACGAGCCTCTGGTCGATGATAAATGGCCATACAACCCCCAGTTTTATCAAAATAGCCATGAACGACCATTTTCAATAATACCAGAAGCTAACACCTACAGATTTTTGACCAAGAAATGGTCTCCACCAGAAATCCAAGAATGTGATCTATGGCAAGGAAACATATGTGGGGTGAGGTGTATGAGCCTCTGGTCGATGATCAATGGCCACACAACCAACATTTTTGTCGAAAATAGCCATGAATGACCATTTACAATAATATCGAAGGCTAACACCTACGGATTTTTGACCAAGAAATGGTCTCCACCAGAAATCCAAGAATTTGATCTATGGCAAGGAAACATATGTGGGGTGAGGTGTACGAGCCTCTGGTTGATGATCAATGGCCACACAACCCCCATTTTTGTCGAAAATAGCCATGAACGACCATTTTCAATAATACCGAAGGCTAACACCTACGGATTTTTGACCAAGAAATCGTCTCCACCAGAAATCCAAGAATATGGTCTATGGCAAGGAATTATATGTCGGGTGAGGTGTACGAGCCTCTTGTCGATGATCAATGGCCACACAACCCCCATTTTTGTCGAAAATAGCCATGAACGACCTTTTTCAATAATACCGAAGGCTAACACGTACGGATTTTTGACCAAGAAATGGTCTCCACGAGAAATCCAAGATTTTGATCTATGGCAATAAAACATATGTGGGGTGAGGTGTACGAGCCTCTGGTCGATGATCAATAGCCACACAACCCCCATTTTTGTCGAAAATAGCCATGAACGACCATTTTCAATGATACCGAAGGCTAACACCTATGGATTTTTGACCAAGAAATGATCTCCACCAGAAAACCAAGAATGTGATCTATGGCAAGGAAACATATGTGGGGTGAGGTGTACGAGCCTCTGGTCGATTATCAATGGCCACACAACCCCCATTATTGTCAAAAATAGCCATGAACGACTATTTTCAATGACACTGAAGGCTAACACCTATGGATTTTTGACCAAGAACTGGTCTCCACCATAGATCCAAGAATGTGATCTATGGCAAGAAAACATATGTGTAGTGAGGTGTATGAGCCTCTGGTTGAAGATAAATGGCCACACAACCCCCATTTTTTGTCGAAAATAGCCATGAATAACCATTTTCAATAATACCGAAGGCTAACACATTCGGATTTTTGCCCAAGAAATGGTCTCCACCAGAAATCCAAGAATGTGATCTACGACAAGGAAACATATGTGGGTGAGGTGTATGAGCCTCTGGTCGATGATCAATGGCCACAGAACCTCTATTTTGTCAAAAATAGCCATGAACGACCATTTTCAATAATACCGAAGGCTAACACATACGGATTTTTGACCAAGAAATGGTCTCCACCAGAAATCCAAGAATGTGATCTACGGGAAGGAAACATATGTGGGTGAGGTGTACGAGCCTCTGGTCGATGATCAATGGCCACACAACCCCCATTTTGTCGAAAATAGCCATGAACGACCACGACCATTTTCAATAATATCGAAGGCTAACACGTACGAATTTTTGACCAAGAAATGGTCTCCACTAGAAATCCAAGAATGTGATCTATGGCAAGGAAACATATGTGGGGTGAGGTGTACAAGCCTCTGGTTGATAATAAATGGCCACACAACCCCCATTTTTGATGAAAATAGCCATGAACGACCATTTTCAATAATACCGAAGGCTAACACCTACAGAATTTTGACCAACAAATGGTCTCCACCAGAAATCCAAGAATGTGGTCTATGGCAAGGAAACATATGTGGGGTGAGGTGTATGAGCCTTTGGTCGATGATCAATGGCCACACAACCCCCATTTTTGTCGAAAATAGCTATGAACGACCATTTTCAATAATATCGAAGGCTAACACCTACGGATTTTTGACCAAGAAATGGTCACCGCCAGAAATCCAAGAATGTGACCTATGGCAAGGAAACATATGTGGGGTGAGGTGTACGAGCCTCAGGTCGTTAATCAATGGCCACACAACCCCATTTTTGTCGAAAATAGCCATAAATGACCATTTTCAATAATACCGAAGGCTAACACGTACGGATTTTTAACCAAGAAATGGTCTCCACCAGAAATCCAAGAATGTGATCTATGGCAAGTAAACATATGTGGGGTGAGGTGTACGAGCCTCTGGTCGATGATAAATGGCCACACAACCCCCATTTTAGTCGAAAATAGCCATGAACGACCATTTTCAATAATACCGAAGGCTAACACCAACAGATTTTTGACCAAGAAATGGTCTCCACCAGAAATCCAAGAATGAGATCTATAGCAATAAAGCATATGTGGGGTGAAGTGTACGAGCCTCTGGTCGATGATCAATGGACACACAACCCCCATTTTGTCGAAATAGCCATGAACGACCATTTTCAATGACACTGAAGGCTAACACCTATGGATTTTTTACCAAGAAATGGTCTCCACTAGAAATCCAAGAATGTGGTCTATGGCAAGGAAACATATGTGGGGTGAGGTGTATGAGCCTTTGGTCGATGATCAATTGCCACACAACCCCCATTTTTGTCGAAAATAGCCATGAACGACCATTTTCAATAATACCGAAGGCTAACACCTATGGATTTTTCACCAAGAAATGGTCTCCACCAGAAATCCAAGAATGTGATCTATGGCAAGGAAACTTATGTGGGGTGAGGTGTACGAGCCTCTGGTCGATGATCAATGGCGACACAACCCCCATTTTTGTCAAAAATAGCAAATGAATGACCATTTTCAATGACACTGAAGGCTAACACCTACGATTTTTTGACCAACAAATGGTCTCCACGAGAAATCCAAGATTGTGATCTATGGCAAGAAAACATTTGTGGGGTGAAGTGTACGAGCCTCTGGTCGATGATCAATGGCCACACAACCCCCATTTTTGTCGAAAATAGCCATGAACGACCATTTTCAATGACACTAAAGGCTAACACCTATGGATTTTTGACCAAGAAATGGTCTCCACCATAAATCCAAGAATGTGATCTATGGCAAGGAAACATATGTGTAGTGAGGTGTATGAGCCTCTGGTTGAAGATCAATGGCCACACAACCCCCATTTGTGTCGAAAATAGCCATGAATGACCATTTTCAATAATACCGAAGGCTAGCACGTACGGATTTTTTACCAAGAAATGGTCTCCACCAGAAATCCAAGAATGTGATCTATGGCAACGAAAAATATGTGGGGTGAGGTGTATGAGCCTCTGGTCGATGATCAATGGCCACACAACCCCCATTTTTGTTGAAAATAGCCATGAACGACCATTTACAATAATACCGAAGGCTAACACCTATAGATTTTTGACCAAGAAATGGTCTCCACCAGAAATCCAAGAATGTGATCTATGGCAAGGAAACATATGTGGGGTGAGGTGTACGAGCCTCTGATCGATGATCAATGGCCACACAACCCCCATTTTTGTCGAAAATAGCCATGAACGACCATTTTCAATAATTCCGAAGGCTAACACCTACGGATTTTTGACCAAGAAATCGTCTCCACCAGAAATCCAAGAATATGATCTATGGCAAGGAAACATATTTGGGGTGAGGTGTATGAGCCTCTGGTCGACGATCAATGGCCACACAACCCCCATTTTTGTCGAAAATAGCCATGAACGACCATTTTCAATAATACCGAAGGCTAACACGTACGGAATTTTGACCAAGAAATGGTCGCCACGAGAAATACAAGATTGTGATCTATGGCAATTAAACATATGTGGGGTGAGGTGTACGAGCCTCTGGTCGATGATAAATGGCCACACAACCCCCATTTTTGTCGAAAATAGCCATGAACGACCATTTTCAATAATACCGAAGGCTAACACCTACGGATTTTTGACCAAGAAATGGTCTCCACCAGAAATCCAAGAATGTGATATATGGCAAGGAAACATATGTGGGGTGAGGTGTACGAGCCCCTGGTCGATTATCAATGGCCACACAACCCCCATTTTTGTCGAAAATTGCCATGAACGACTATTTTCAATGACACTGAAGGCTAACACCTATGGATTTTTGACCAAGAACTGGTCTCCACCATAGATCCAAGGATGTGATCTATGGCAAGAAAACATATGTGTAGTAAGGTGTAAGAGCCTCTGGTTGAAGATAAATGGCCACACAACCCCCATTTTTGTCGAAAATAGCCATGAATGACCATTTTCAATAATACCGAAGGCTAACACGTACGGATTTTTGACCAAGAAATGGTCTCCAGCAGAAATCCAAGAGTGTGCTCTATAGCAAGGAAACATAAGTGGGGTGAGGTGTACGAGCCTCTGGTCGATGATAAATGGCCACACAACCCCCATTTTTGATGAAAATAGCCATGAACGACCATTTTCAATAATATCGAAAGCTAACACCTACGGATTTTTGACCAACAAATGGTCTCCACCAGAAATCCAAGAATGTGATCTATGGCAAGGAAACATATGTGGGATGAGGTGTATGAGCCTTTGGTCGATGATCAATGGCCACACAACCCCCATTTTTGTCGAAAATAGCCATGAACGACCATTTTCAATAATACTGAAGGCTAACACCTACGGATTTTTGACCAAGAACTGGTCACCACCAGAAATCCAAGAATGTGGTCTATGGCAAGGAAACACATGTGGGGTGAGGTGTATCAGCCTTTGGTCGATGATCAATTGCCACACAACCCCCATTTTTGGCGAAAATAGCCATGAACGACCATTTTCAATAATACCGAAGGCTAACACCTACGGATTTTTGACCAAGAAATGGTCTCCACCAGAAATCCAAGAATGTGATATATGGCAAGGAAACTTATGTGGGGTGAGGTGTACGATCCTCTGGTCGATGATCAATGGCGACACAACACCCATTTTTGTCGAAAATAACCATGAATGACCATTTTCAATGACACTGAAGGCAAACACCTATGAATTTTTGACCAACAAATGGTCTCCACGAGAAATCCAAGATTCTGATCTATGGCAAGAAAACATATGTGGGGTGAAGTGTACGAGCCTCTAATCGATGATCAATGGCCACACAACCCCCATTTTTGTCGAAAATAGCCATGAACAACCATTTTCAATGACACTAAAGGCTAACACCTATGGATTTTTGACCAAGAAATGGTCTCCACCATAAATCCAAGAATGTGATCTATGGCAAGGAAACATATGTGTAGTGAGGTGTATGAGCCTCTGGTCGAAGATCAATGGCCACACAACACCCATTTGTGTCGAAAATAGCCATGAATGACCATTTTCAATAATACCGAAGGCTAACAAGTACGGATTTTTGACCAAGAAATGGTCTCCACCAGAAATCCAAGAATGTGATCTATGGCAAGGAAACATATGTGGGGTGAATTGTACGAGCCTCCGGGCGATGATAAATGGCCATACAACCCCCATTTTAGTCAAAAATAGCCATGAACGACCATTTTCAACAATACCGAATGCTAACACCAACAGATTTTTGACCAAGAAATGGTCTCCACTAGAAATCCAAGAATGTGATCTATGGCAAGGAAACATATGTGGGGTGAGGTGTATGATCCTCTGGTCGATTATAAATGGCCACACAACCCCCATTTTAGTCGAAAATAGCCATGAACGACCATTTTCAATAATACCGAAGGCTAACACCAACGGATTTTTGACCAAGAAATGGTCTCCACCAGAAATCCTAGAATGTGATCTCTGGCAAGAAAACATATGTGGGGTGAAGTGTACGAGCCTTTGGTCGATGATCAATGGCCACACAAACCCCATTTTTGTCGAAACAAGCCATGAACGACCATTTTCAATGACACTGAAGGCTAACACCTACGGATTTTTGACCAAGAAATGGTCTCCACAATAAATCCAAGAATGTGATCTATGGCAAGGAAACATATGTGTAGTGAGGTGTATGAGCCTTTGGTCCAATATCAATGGCCACACAACCCCCATTTTTGTCGAATATAGCCATGAACGACCATTTTCAATAATACTGAAGGCTAACACCTACGGATTTTTGACCAAGAAATGGTCTCCACCAGAAATCCAAGAATGTGATATACGGCAAGGAAACATATGTGGGGTGAGGAGTATGAGCCTCTAGTCGACGATCAATGGCCACACAACCCTAATTTTTGTCGGAAATAGCCATGAACGACCATTTTCAATGACACTGAAGGCTAACACCTACGGATTTTTGACCAAGAAATGGTCTCCACCATAAATCCAAGAATGTGATCTATGGCAAGGAAACATATGTGTAGTGAGGTGTATGAGCCTCTGGTCGAAGATCAATGGCCACACAACCCCCATTTTTGTCGAAAATAGCCATGAATGACCATTTTCAAAAATACCGAAGGCTAACACATTCGGATTTTTCCCCAAGAAATGGTCTCCACCAGAAATCCAAGAATGTGATCTATGGCAAGGAAACATATGTGGGGTGAGGTGTATGAGCCTCTGGTCGATGATCAATGGCCACACAACCCCCATTTTGTCGAAAATAGCCATGAACGACCATTTTCAATAATACCGAAGGCTAACACGTACGAGTTTTTGACCAAGAAATGGTCTCCACCAGAAATCCAAGAATGTGATCTATGGCAAGGAAACATATGTGGGTGAGGTTTACGAGCCTCTAGTCGATGATAGATGGCCACACAACCCCCATTTTTGATGAAAATAGCCATGAGCGACCATTTTCAATAATACTAGAGGCTAACGCAACCCCCATTTTCAAAAATAGCCTCTGGTCGATGATCAATGGCCACACAACCCTAATTTTTGTCGAAAATAGCCATGAACGACCATTTTCAATTACACTGAAGGCAAACACATTCGGATTTTTGACCAAAAAATGGTCTCCACCAGAAATGAAAGAATGTGATCTATGGCAAGGAAACATATGTGGGGTGAGGTTTACGAGCCTCTGGTTGATGATCATTGGCCACACAACCCCCATTTTTTGTCGAAAATAGCCATGAATGACCATTTTCAATAATACCGAAGGCTAACACGTACGGATTTTTGACCAAGAAATGGTCTCCACCAGAAATCCAAGAATGTGATCTATGGCAAGGAAACATATGTGGGGTGAGGTGTATGAGCCTCTGGTCGATTATAAATGGCCACACAACCCCCATTTTAGTCGAAAATAGCCATGAACGACCATTTTCAATAATACCGAAGGCTAACACCAACGGATTTTTGACCAAGAAATGGTCTCCACCAGAAATCCTAGAATGTGATCTCTGGCAAGAAAACATATGTGGGGTGAAGTGTACGAGCCTTTGGTCGATGATCAATGGCCACACAAACCCCATTTTTGTCGAAACTAGCCATGAACGACCATTTTCAATGACACTGAAGGCTAACACCTACGGATTTTTGACCAAGAAATGGTCTCCACAATAAATCCAAGAATGTGATCTATGGCAAGGAAACATATGTGTAGTGAGGTGTATGAGCCTTTGGTCGAATATCAATGGCCACACAACCCCCATTTTTGTCGAATATAGCCATGAACGACCATTTTCAATAATACCGAAGGCTAACACCTACGGATTTTTGACCAAGAAATGGTCTCCACCAGAAATCCAAGAATGTGATCTACGGCAAGGAAACATATGTGGGGTGAGGAGTATGAGCCTCTAGTCGACGATCAATGGCCACACAACCCTAATTTTTGTCGAAAATAGCCATGAACGACCATTTTCAATGACACTGAAGGCTAACACCTACGGATTTTTGACGAAGAAATTGTCTCCACCATAAATCCAAGAATGTGATCTATGGCAAGGAAACATATGTGTAGTGAGGTGTATGAGCCTCTGGTCGAAGATCAATGGCCACACAACCCCCATTTTTGTCGAAAATAGCCATGAATGACCATTTTCAAAAATACCGAAGGCTAACACATTCGGATTTTTCCCCAAGAAATGGTCTCCACCAGAAATCCAAGAATGTGATCTATGGCAAGGAAACATATGTGGGGTGAGATGTACGAGCCTCTGGTCGATGATCAATGGCCACACAACCCCCATTTTGCCGTAAATAGCCATGAACGACCATTTTCAATAATACCGAAGGCTAACACGTACGAGTTTTTGAGCAAGAAATGGTCTCCACCAGAAATCCAAGAATGTGATCTTTGGCAAGGAAACATATGTGGGGTGAGGTTTATGAGCCTCTAGTCGATGATAAATGGCCACACAACCCCCATTTTTTATGAAAATAGCCATGAGCGACCATTTTCAATAATACTAGAGGCTAACACCTACGGATTTTTGACCAAAAATGGTCTCCACCAGAAATCCAAGAATGTGATCTATGGCAAGGAAACATATGTGGGGTGAGGTGTATGAGCCTCTGGTCGATGATCAATGGCCACACAACCCTTATTTTTGTCGAAAATAGCCATGAACGACCATTTTCAATAATACCGAAGGCTAACACCTACGGATTTTTGACCAAGAAATGGTCTCCACCAGAAATCCAAGAATGTGATCTACGACAAGGAAACATATGTGGGGTGAGATGTATGAGCCTCTGGTTGACGATCAATGGCCACACAACCCTAATTTTTGTCGAAAATAGCCATGAACGACCATTTTCAATGACACTAAAGGCTAACACCTAATGTTTTTGACCAAGAAATGGTCTCCACCATAAATCCAAGAATGTGAACTATGGCAAGGAAACATATGTGGGGTGAGGTGTACGAGCCTCTGGTCGATGATCAATGGCCACACAACCCCCATTTTGCCGAAAATAGCCATGAACGACCATTTTCAATAATACCGAAGGCTAACACGTACGAGTTTTTGACCAAGAAATGGCCTCCACCAGAAATCCAAGAATGTGATCTATGGCAAGGAAACATATGTGGGGTGAGGTTTATGAGCCTCTAGTCGATGATAAATGGCCACACAACCCCCATTTTTATGAAAATAGCCATGAGCGACCATTTTCAATAATACTAGAGGCTAACACCTACGGATTTTTGACCAAAAAATGGTCTCCACCAGAAATCCAAGAATGTAATCTATGGCAAGGAAACATATGTGGGGTGAGGTGTATGAGCCTCTGGTCGATGATCAATGGCCACACAACCCTTATTTTTGTCGAAAATAGCCATGAATGACCATTTTCAAAAATACCGAAGGCTAACACATTCGGGTTTTTGCCCAAGAAATGGTCTCCACCAGAAATCCAAGAATGTGATCTACGGCAAGGAAACATATGTGGGGTGAGGTGTATGAGCCTCTGGTCGACGATCAATGGCCACACAACCCTAATTTTTGTCGAAAATAGCCATGAACGACCATTTTTAATGACACTGAAGGCTAACACCTACGGATTTTTGACCAAGAAATGGTCTCCACCATAAATCCAAGAATGTGATCTATGGCAAGGAAACATATGTGTAGTGAGGTGTATGAGCCTCTGGTCGAAGATCAATGGCCACACAACCCCCATTTTTGTCGAAAATAGCCATGAATGACCATTTTCAAAAATACTAAAGGCTAACACATTCGGATTTTTGCCCAAGAAATGGTCTCCACTAGAAATCCAAGAATGTGATCTATGGCAAGGAAACATATGTGGGGTGAGGTGTACGAGCCTCTGGTCGATGATCAAGGGCCACACAACCCCCATTTTGCCGAAAATAGCCATGAACGACCATTTTCAATAATACCGAAGATTAACACGTACGAGTTTTTGACCAAGAAATGGTCTCCACCAGAAATCCAAGAATGTGATCTATGGCAAGGAAACATATGCGGGGTGAGGTTTATGAGCCTCTAGTCGATGATAAATGGCCACACAACCCCCATTTTTTATGAAAATTGCCATGAGCGACCATTTTCAATAATACTAGAGGCTAACACCTACAGATTTTTGACCAAGAAATGGTCTCCACCAGAAATCCAAGAATGTGATCTATGGCAAGGAAACATATGTGGGGTGAGGTGTATGAGCCTCTGGTCGATGATCAATGGTCACACAACCCCCATTTTTGTCGAAAATAGCCATGAACGACCATTTTCAATAATACCGAAGGCTAACACCTACGGATTTTTGACCAAGAAATGGCCTCCACCAGAAATCCAAGAATGTGATGTACGGCAAGGAAACATATGTGGGGTGAGGTGTATGAGCCTCTGGTCGACGATCAATGGCCACACAACCCTAATTTTTGTCGAAAATAGCCATGAACGACCATTTTCAATGACACTGAAGGCTAACACCTACGGATTTTTGACCAAGAAATGGTCTCCACCATAAATCCAAGAATGTGATCTATGGAAAGGAAACATGTGTAGTGAGGTGTATGAGCCTCTGGTCCAATATCAATGGCCACACAACCCCCATTTTTGTCGAAAATAGCCATGAACGACCATTTTCAATAGTTCCGAAGGCTAACACATTCGGATTTTTGACCAACAAATGGTCTCCACCAGAAATCAAAGAATGTGATCTATGGCAAGGAAACATATGTGGGGTGAGGTGTATGAGCCTTTGGTCGATGATCAATGGCCACACAACCCCCATTTTTGTCGAAAATAGCCATGAATGACCATTTTCAATAATACCGAAGGCTAAGACGTATGGATTTTTGACCAAGAAATGGTCTCCACCAGATATCCAAGAATGTGATCTATGGCAAGGAAACATATGTGGGGTGAGGTGTATGAGCCTCTGGTCGATGATAAATGGCCACACAACCCCCATTTCAGTCGAAAATAGCCATGAACGACCATTTTCAATAATACCGAAGGCTAACACCATAAGATTTTTGACCAAGAAATGGTCTCCACCAGAAATCCAAGAATGTGATCTATGGCAAGAAAACATATGTGGGGTGAAGTGTACGAGCCTCTGGTCGATGATCAATGGCCACACAACCCCCATTTTTGTCGAAATAGCCATGAACGACCATTTTCAATGACACTGAAGGCTAACACCTATGGATTTTTGACCAAGAAATGGTCTCCACCATTGTTGGGGACTTGTTCTCAAAAGCTATGAATTAAGAACAAGGCAACATAAAATGTTAAATATTAATGCCCTTCGTCCGCTGAAGCATTATCTCCCCAAGGATTTAATGAACTTCGGACGAAGACCACGAGTAGAATATCACGAAGGTTATACCTTCGTGATTAAACTTACAAAATAATACAAAGTAATATAAAATATGAAACATTAAAGATAAATATATCAGAAATAGATGACATCATTCACATATCTTCTTATATGAATCTAAAATGTTAGAACATAATGTTTAGGTACATTTATACCATTAACTTGACAAATAATAATTCCCGAGTGATGTGTTTGCAATTACAGGAATGCGTGAACAGTAAAGGAATACTGTTCACTATTTATAAGCACATGACATAGTCTGTAAGGAATTACAATTATGCCCCTGATAAAAGTTTACAACAATGACTCAGACCCTTATGGACTAAACTGTCATTCTTTCTTTAAGTAGGTTCGACCCTTCATCTTCAGATACGCTATAACACCGAAGCTTCATGAGTGGTAGCTTCGGTCATCATGTATAAGCAGCTTTAGCCGAAGCTGTTTCTTCCTGCAGGACCTTCGGCGACGAAGCATGGTCCCAACAGTAGCCCCTTCGCGGTGCTAGATCGTTTTTCGTAACGAGCTTGATCCATGAAAAAAGTCTCTTAGGCTTCGGGAAGCCGAAGGTCCGAAAAACACCTTCCCTGAGCTCGTTGCCGAGAAACGATGCAGTTTCCGAGCGCGGAGTGGTCCCACCATGCAGGTTCACTTTCTTGGTTTTTGCGGCCCACCATGCAGTGGGTGCGGGCGACTGTTTGCCCGGTGGAAAAAATCCTGACGATTCACCTTCTTACCTGCAGCACTATATAAACAGACAGGTAGGTGTGAAGTTACCATAGCATTCATTGCTATTGCACTGTTTTGCTGCCAAAAATTTAACCATAGCCGAAGCTTGATTTTTGCATTCAAATTAAGCTCCAGTTTGGATTATGCTTCGTCACGATAAGAGCTTCAGAAAAAAGGTTATTGACTTCCAAAGAATTTTTCAAGAAAATTTAAAATCAAATGGCCAGAATACGCTCCACTGCTAGGGTTGAGCGTGATGGAGACGAGACCGAAGCCGTTGAAACTGTTCCGATTTCTGAAGCAATGAGGCGCTCTGGGCTGGTTCCATCAGAGGATACACCTGCTGCCGAAGCAACGCAAGCTGACGTCGAAGAAGTTGGTTCCGAAGATGAATACAGCTGCGGGATGCCAAGCAAACCTAGTCATTTGGACTTTGGAAAGTCCACCATCTCTAAAGCTGATCTTCCAAAAATGGTGAAGCTGGGCTACTTTAGTGAGGCAAAAAAGGAGCTGGTTCGTTTCGGAGGGGAGGAAACTATTCCGAAGCCGGAAAAGAATGAGGTTGTGGTGTTCAAAAGTTTCTTTAAAGCTGGCCTAAGATTCCCCCTGAATGGGATGATTGCTATTGTGTTGAAGAAGTTTGGGGTTTACCTTCATCAGCTGACCCCTAACGCTATTGTTAGATTAAGTGTTTATATTTGGGCCCTTTGTATCCAGGGAGTAGAACCGTTTGGTGAAGGTTTCTGCCGAGTCCATGAACTACACTATCAGACTAAAGCCAGAGGAGATGGTCTTCATGAGAATTTTGGATGTTACAACTTTGCTTATCGCAAGACTACGAAGTTTCCAGTGATAAGCTACCGAAGCAAATGGCCAGCCGGATGGAAATCTGAGTGGTTTTATGTTAAAGTTGATAAAGATGAAGATAAATTGGTCCAGAGTCCACTAGAGCTAACCTTCGGAGAAACGAGGCCCCGATGCAACATGATAAGGGGGAGCCCAAGCCAAATTGCTATGGCTGAATTTCGTGTGATTTCAGATCACATTGGCACTAGAGACTTGGTGCAGGAATTTCTGGCTTTTAAAGTGTTCCCAACAATGATGGATTGGGAGATGCCGAAGCTGGAGGGAGAAAAGAAAAAGGGAGAAGAGATGATCTCAGTTCTCCAGTCCTCACTATAAACAGGGGATATGTTGAGGACTGCTCTTTCAAGAAGCTCAACCGAAGGTGCTTTTATTGTTTCGAAAAATACTTCCGAAGGTAATGGCAACCCCTGTGCTGCTGACTTAGCTAATAAATCAGCATATTCATTGTCTCCACGAGGAATATTTTTAACAGAAAACCCTTCGAAGGAAGCCTCGATCCTTCGGACCGTGTCTAAATATTTTTCAAGCTTCGGATCTCTTGCTTTATAACTTTTGTCAATATGACCAGAAATAACCTGGGAATCAGTTTTAAGAACCGCCCTTCGGATTCCCATCGCCTTTAGCTTCCGAAGACCAAGGAGTAAAGCTTCGTACTCAGCAATGTTATTTGTGCAACTGAAATCAAGTCTTGTTGCATAACAAGTTTTAACTTTGGAAGGTGCAACCAACACAGCAGCTGCTCCTGCTCCGAAGGTTCCCCAAGATCCATCGCAAAATAATGTCCAAACTTCAGCATCTTTACTCGCTTCTTCTTCCTGAGCCCCTGGCGCCCAGTCAGCAATGAAGTCTGCCAATGCTTGGGACTGAATTGAAGATCTATGCACATAATCAATACAAAATTCATTGAGTTCCGCAGCCAATTTTCCAACCCTTCCAGTAGCTTCTCTATTTCTCATAATATCCTTCAACGGTTGTGAAGAAGGAACAACTATATTGTATGCCTGAAAATAGTGCCGAAGCTTCCTGGAGGCCATCAAAACAGCATACAGCACCTTCTCCAATTCTGTATAATTTTTCTTTGATAAACTAAGAACTTCGGATACAAAGTATATTGGGGCTTGCTTTTTGACTTGGCCTTCAAGCCTCTCCTGGACAAGTGCTGCACTTACCGCTGAGTGCGAAGCTGCCACATATAATAGCAGAGGAGCCCCTGGCGTTGGTGGAGTTAGTGTTGTTAGGTCTATCAAATATTGCTTCAGCTCTTCGAAGGCTCTCTGCTGAACTGGTCCCCATTGAAAAACTTCGGCTGATTTCAGCACTTCGAAAAATGGTAAATTTCTCTCTGCTAATCTAGATATAAATCTATTAAGAGATGCCAGTCTTCCTGTCAATCTTTGAGCCCCCTTTTTTGTACTTGGTGGTTCCATTCGAAGGATAGCTTCAATTTTATTTGGATTAGCCTCAATCCCTTTTGTTGAAACTAGACAGCCAAGAAATTTCCCTTTCTTCACTCCGAAGACACATTTTTCTGGATTCAACTTTAAACCGGCCTGTCTAAAATTAGCGAAGGTCTCCTGCAGATCAGCAATGTGATTATCTTGCTTCGTGCTTTTTACAATGATATCATCAACATAAGTTAGCACATTTCTGCCTATCTGAGAATGAAGAACCTTCGCTGTCATTCTGCTGAAGCTTCCTCCAGCATTTTTGAGCCCCTCAGGCATCCGAAGGTAACAATATGTTCCACTAGGGGTTATGAAGCTGGTTTTTGGCTCATCCTCCTTCTTCATCCAAATTTGATGATAGCCTGAATAACAATCCAGCAGACTCATAAGCTCTGATGAAGCTGCTGCATCGACTAGAGAATCTATCCTTGGCAATGGAAACTCGTCCTTCGGACATGCCTTGTTGAGATCAGTAAAATCAATACACATTCTCCATTTACCATTGACCTTTTTTACCATAACAGTGTTAGCCAGCCATTCTGGGTATTTTACCTCTCTGATAACTCCGGCCCTGAGGAGCCTTTTCACTTCATTCCGAGCACCTTCGGCCTTGTCATCAGACATCTTCCGAAGCCTCTGCTTTCTAGGTCTAAAGGATGGGTCAACATTGAGCGAGTGTTCAATAACATCCCTATTGACTCCACAAAGATCATTGGCTGAACGACCATTTCAATAATACCGAAGGCTAACACCATAAGATTTTTGACCAAGAAATGGTCTCCACCAGAAATCCAAGAATGTGATCTATGGCAAGAAAACATATGTGGGGTGAAGTGTACGAGCCTCTGGTCGATGATCAATGGCCAGTTATCATCAACCAGAGGCTCGTACACCTCACCCCACATATGTTTTTTTTGCTATAGATCACATTCGTGGATTTCTGGTGGAGACCATTTCTTGGTCAAAAATTTGTACGTATGTGGGGTGAGGTGTATGGGCCTCTGGTCGTTGATCAATGGCCACACAACGCCCATTTTTTTATCGAAATTAGCGATCAACGACCATTTTCAATAATACAGAAGGCTAACACGTATGGATTTTTGACCAAGAAATGGTCTCCACCAGAAATCCGAGAATGTGATATATGGCAAGGAAACATATGTGGGGTGAGGTGTACGAGCCTCTGGTCGATGATCAATGGCCACACAACCCCCATTTTTGTCGAAAATAGCCATGAACAACCATTTTCAATGACACTGAAGGCTAACACCTACGGAATTTTGACGATGAAATGGTCTCCACCATAAATCCAAGAATGTGATCTATGGCAAGGAAACATATGTGTAGTGAGGTGTATGAGCCTCTGGTCAAAGATCAATGGCCACACAACCCCCATTTTTGTCGAAAATAGCCATGAATGACAATTTTCAATAATACCGAAGGCTAACACATTCGGATTTTTGCCCAAGAAATGGTCTCCACTAGAAATCCAAGAATGTGATCTATGGCAAGGAAACATATGTGGGGTGAGGTGTACGAGCCTCTGGTCCATGATCAATGGCCACACAACCCCCATTTTGTCGAAAATAGCCATGAACGATCATTTTCAATAATACTGAAGGCTAACATATGTTTCCTTAGCCTTCGGTATTATTGGAAATGGTCGTTCATGGCTATTTTCGACAAAATGGGGGTTGTGTGGCCATTGATCATCGACCAGAGGCTTGTACACCACACCCCACATATGTTTCCTTGCCATATATCACATTCTCGGATTTCTGGTGGAGACCATTTCTTGGTCAAAAATCCATACGTGTTAGCCTTCTGTATTATTGAAAATGGTCGTTGATCGCTATTTTCGATAAAAAAATGGGCGTTGTGTGGCCATTGATCAACGACCAGAGGCCCATACACCTCACCCCACATACGTACAAATTTTTGACCAAGAAATGGTCTCCACCAGAAATCCACGAATGTGATCTATAGCAAAAAAACATATGTGGGGTGAGGTGTACGAGCCTCTGGTCGATGATAAATGGCCACACAACCCCCATTTTTGATGAAAATAGCCATGAACGACCATTTTCAATAATACCGAAGGCTAACACCTACAGATTTTTGACCAAGAAATGGTCTCCACCAGAAATCCAAGAATGTGATCTATGGAAAGGAAACATATGTGGGGTGAGGTGTATGAGCCTCTGGTCGGAATTATTGAAAATGGTCGTTCATGGCTATTTTCGACAAAAATGGGGGTTGTGTGGCCATTGATCATCGACCAGAGGCTCCTACACCTCACCCCACATATGTTTTCTTGCCATATATCACATTCTTGGATTTCCAGTGGAGACCGTTTCTTGGTAAAAAATCTGTAGGTGTTAGCCTTCGGTATTATTGAAAATGGTCGTTCATGGCTATTTTCGACAAAAATGGGGGTTGTGTGGCCGTTGATCATCGACCAGAGGCTCGTACACCTCACCCCACATATGTTTCATTGCCATAGATCACATTCTTGGATTTCTGGTGGAGACCATTTCTTGGGCAAAAATCTGAATGTGTTAGCCTTCGGTATTATTGAAAATGGTCATTCATGGCGATTTTCGACAAAAATGGGTGTTGTGTGGCCATTGATCTTCAACCAAAGGCTCATACACCTCACTACACAAATGTTTCCTTGCCATAGATCACATTCTTGGATTTATGGTGGAGACCATTTCTTCATCAAAATTCCGTAGGTGTAAGCCTTCAGTGTCATTGAAAATGGTCGTTCATGGCTATTTTCGACAAAAATGGGGGTTGTGTGGCCATTGATCATCGACTAGAGGCTCGTACACCTCACCCCACATATGTTTCCTTGCCATATATCACATTCTTGGATTTCTGGTGGAGACCATTTCTTGGTCAAAAATCCATACGTGTTAGCCTTCTGTATTATTGAAAATGGTCGTTGATCGCTATTTTCAACAAAAAATGACCGTTGTGTGGCCATTGATCAACGACCAGAGGCCCATACACCTCACCCCACATATGTTTCCTTGCCATAGATCACATTCTAGTACTTATGGTGGAGACCATTTCTTGGTCAAAAATCCGTAGGTGTTACCCTTCAGTGTGATTGAAAATGGTCGTTCATGGCTATTTTCGACAAAAATGGGGGTTATGTGGCCATTGATCATCGACCAAGGGCTCGTACACCTCACCCCACATATGTTTCCTTGCCATAGATCACATTTTGGATTTCTGGTGGAGACCATTTCTTGGTCAAAAATCCGTAGGTGTTAGCCTTCGGTATTATTGAAAATGGTCGTTCATGGCTATTTTTGACAAAAATGGGGGTTCTTTGGCCATTGATCATCGACCAGAGGCTCATACACCTCACCCCACATATGTTTCCTTTCCATAGATCACATTCTTGGATATCTGGTGGAGACCATTTCTTGGTCAAAAATCCGTAGGTGTTAGCCTTCGGTATTATTGAAAATGGTCGTTCATGGCTATTTTCATCAAAAATGGGGGTTGTGTGGCCATTTATCATCGACCAGAGGCTCGTACACCTCACCCCAGATATGTTTCCTTGCCATAGACACATTCTTGGATTTCTAGTGGAGACCATTTCTTGGGCAAAAATCCGAATGTGTTAGCCTTTAGTATTTTTGAAAATGGTCATTCATGGCTATTTTCGACAAAAATGGGGGTTGTGTGGCCATTGATCTTTGACCAGAGGCTCATACACCTCACTACACATATGTTTCCTTGGCATAGATCACATTCTAGGATTGATGGTGGAGACCATTTCTTGGTCAAAAATCCGTAGGTGTTAGCCTTCAGTGCCATTGAAAATGGTCGTTCATGGCTATTTCCGACAAAAATCGGGGTTGTGTGTCCATTGATCATCGACCAGAGGCTCGTACACTTCACCCCACATAGGTTTTCTTGGATTTCTGGTGGAGACCATTTCTTAGTCAAAAATCCGATGGTGTTAGCCTTCGGTATTATTGAAAATGGTCGTTCATGGCTATTTTCGACTAAAATGGGGGTTGTGTGGCCATTTTTCATCGACCAGAGGCTCATACACGTCACCCCACATATGTTTCCTTGCCATAGATCACATTCTTGGATTTCTGGTGGAGACCATTTATTGGTCAAAAATCTGTACGTGTTAGCCTTCAGTATTATTGAAAATGGTCATTCATGGCTATTTTCGACAAAAATGGGGGTTGTGTGGCCATTGATCATCGACCAGAGGCTCGTAAACCTCACCCCACATATGTTTCCTTGCCATAGATCACATTCTTTGATTTCTGGTGGACACCATTTCTTGGTCAAAAATATGAATGTTTTAGCCTTCGGTACTATTGAAAATGGTCGTTCATGGCTATTTTCGACAAAAATGGGGGTTATGTGGCCATTGATATTTGACCAAAGGCTCATACACCGTACTACACATGTTTCCTTTCCATAGATCACATTCTTGGATTTATGGTGGAGACCATTTCTTGGTCAAAAATCCGTAGGTGTTAGCGTTCAGTGTCATTGAAAATGGTCGTTCATGGCTATTTTCGACAAAAATGGGGTTTGCGTGGCCATTGATCATCGACCAGAGGCTCGTACACTTCACCCCACATATGTTTTCTTGCCATAGATCACATTCTTGGATTTCTGGTGGGGACCATTTCTTGGTCAAAAATCCGTTGGTGTTAGCCTTCGGTATTATTGAAAATGGTCGTTCATGGCTATTTTCGACAAAAATGGGGGTTGTGTGGCCATTTATCATCGACCAGAGGCTCATACACCTCACCCCACATATGTTTCCTTGCCAAAGATCACATTCTTGGATTTCTGGTGGAGACCATTTCTTGGTAAAAAATCTGTAGGTGTTAGCCTCTGGTATTATTGAAAATGGTCGTTCATGGCTATTTTCATCAAAAATGGGGGTTGTATGGCCATTTATCATCGACCAGAGGCTCGTACATCTTACCCCACATATGTTTCCTTGCCATAGATCACATTCTTGGATTTCTGGTGGAGACCATTTCTTGGTCAAAAATTCGTACGTGTTAGCCTTCGGTATTATTGAAAATGGTCGTTCATGGCTATTTTCGACAAAATGGGGGTTGTGTGGCCATTGATCATCTACCAGAGGCTCATACACCTCACCCCACATATGTTTCCTTGCCATAGATCACATTCTTGGATTTATGGTGGAGACCATTTCTTGGTCAAAAATCCATAGGTGTTAGCCTTCAGTGTCATTGAAAATGGTCGTTCATGGCCATTTTCGACAAAAATGGGGGTTGTGTGGCCATTGATCATCGACCAGAGGCTCGTACACTTCACCCCACATATGTTTTCTTGCCATAGATCACATTCTTGGATTTCTAGTGGAGACCATTTCTTGGTCAAAAATCTGTTGGTGTTAGCCTTCGGTATTATTGAAAATGGTCGTTCATGGCTATTTTTGACTGAAATGGGGGTTGTGTGGCCATTTATCATCGACCAGAGGCTCATACACCTCACCCCACATATGTTTCCTTGCCATAGATCACATTCTTGGATATCTGGTGGAGACCATTCCTTGGTCAAAAATCCGTACGTGTTAGCCTTCGGTATTATTGAAAATGGTCATTCATGGCTATTTTCGACAAAAATGGGGGTTGTGTGGCCATTGATCATCGACCAAAGGCTCGTACACCTCACCCCACATATGTTTCCTTGCCATAGATCACATTCTTTGATTTCTGGTGGAGACCATTTCTTGGTCAAAAATCCGAATGTGTTAGCCTTTGGAACTATTGAAAATGGTCGTTCATGGCTATTTTCGACAAAAATGGGGGTTGTGTGGCCATTGATAATGGACCAGAGGCTCATACACCTCACTACACATATGTTTCCTTGCCATAGATCACATTCTTGGATTTATGGTGGAGACCATTTCTTGGTCAAAAATCCGTAGGTGTTAGCCTTCAGTGTCATTGAAAATGGTCGTTCATGGCTATTTTCGACAAAAATTAGGGTTGTGTGGCCATTGATCTTCGACCAGAGGCTCATACACCTCACCCCACATATGTTTCCTTGCCGTAGATCACATTCATGGATTTCTGGTGGAGACCATTTCTTGGTCAAAAATCCGTAGGTGTTAGCCTTCGTTATTATTGAAAATGGTCGTTCATGGCTATTTTCGACAAAAATGGGGGTTGTGTGGCCATTGATCATCGACCAGAGGCTCAAACACCTCACCCCACATATGTTTCCTTGCCATAGATCACATTCTTGGATTTCTGGTGGAGACCATTTCTTGGTCAAAAATCCGTAGGTGTTAGCCTCTAGTATTATTGAAAATGGTCGCTCATGGCTATTTTCATAAAAAATGGGGGTTGTGTGGCCATTTATCATCGACTAGAGGCTCATAAACCTCACCCCACATATGTTTCCTTGCCATAGATCACATTCTTGGATTTCTGGTGGAGACCATTTCTTGGTCAAAAACTTGTACGTGTTAGCCTTCGGTATTATTGAAAATGGTCGTTCATGGCTATTTTCGGCAAAATGGGGGTTGTGTGGCCATTGATCATCGACCAGAGGCTCGTACACCTCACCCCACATATGTTTCCTTGCCATAGATCACATTCTTGGATTTCTGGTGGAGACCATTTCTTGGCCAAAAATCCGAATGTGTTAGCCTTTGGTATTTTTGAAAATGGTCATTAATGGCTATTTTCGACAAAAATGGGGGTTGTGTGGCCATTGATCTTCGACCAGAGGCTCATACACCTCACTACACATATGTTTCCTTGCCACAGATCACATTCTTGGATTTATGGTGGAGACCATTTCTTGGTCAAAAAACCGTAAGTGTTAGCCTTCAGTGTCATTGAAAATGGTCGTTCATGGCTATTTTCGACAAAAAATAGGGTTGTGTGGCCATTGATCGTCGACCAGAGGCTCATACACCTCACCCCACATATGTTTCCTTGCCGTAGATCACATTCTTGGATTTCTGGTGGAGACCATTTCTTGGTCAAAAATTCGTAGGTGTTATCCTTCGGTATTATTGAAAATGGTCGTTCATGGCTATTTTCGACAAAAATGGGGGTTGTGTGGCCATTGATCATCGACCAGAGGCTCATACACCTCACCCCATGTATGTTTCCTTGCCATAGATCACATTCTTGGATTTCTGGTGGAGTCCATTTCTTGGTCAAAAATCCGTAGGTGTTAGCCTCTAGTATTATTGAAAATGGTCGCTCATGGCTATTTTCATAAAAAATGGGGGTTGTGTGGCCATTTATCATCGACTAGAGGCTCATAAACCTCACCCCACATATGTTTCCTTGCCATAGATCACATCCTTGGATTTCTGGTGGAGACCATTTCTTGGTCAAAAACTCGTACGTGTTAGCCTTCGGTATTATTGAAAATGGTCGTTCATGGCTATTCTCGGCAAAATGGGGGTTGTGTGGCCATTGATCATTGACCGGAGGCTCGTACACCTCACCCCACATATGTTTCCTTGCCATAGATCACATTCTTGGATTTCTGGTGGAGACCATTTCTTGGGCAAAAATCTGAATGTGTTAGCCTTTGGTATTTTTGAAAATGGTCATTCATGGCTATTTTCGACAAAAATGGGGGTTGTGTGGCCATTGATCTTCGACCAGAGGCTCATACACCTCACTACACATATGTTTCCTTTCCATAGATCACATTCTTGATTTATGGTGGAGACCATTTCTTCGTCAAAATTCCGTAGGTGTTAGCCTTCAGTGTCATTGAAAATGGTCGTTCATGGCTATTTTCGACAAAAATTAGGGTTGTGTGGCCATTGATCGTCGACCAGAGGCTCATACACCTCACCCCACATATGTTTCCTTGTCATAGATCACACTCTTGGATTTCTGGAGGAGTCCATTTCTTGGTCAAAAATCCGTAGGTGTTAGTCTTCGGTATTATTGAAAATGGTCGTTCATGGCTATTTTCGACAAAAATGGGGGTTGTGTGGCCATTGATCATCGACCAGAGGCTCAAACACCTCACCCCACATATGTTTCCTCGCCATAGATCACATTCTTGGATTTCTGGTGGTGACCATTTCTTGGTCAAAAATCCGTAGGTGTTAGCCTCTAGTATTATTGAAAATGGTCGCTCATGGCTATTTTCATAAACAATGGGGGTTGTGTGGCCATTTATCATCGACTAGAGGCTCATAAACCTCACCCCACATATGTTTCCTTGCCATAGATCACATTCTTGGATTTCTGGTGGAGACCATTTCTTGGTCAAAAACTCGTACGTGTTAGCCTTCGGTATTATTGAAAATGGTCGTTCATGGCTATTTTCGGCAAAATGGGGGTTGTGTGGCCATTGATCATCGACTAGAGGCTCGTACACCTCACCCCACATATGTTTCCTTGCCATAGATCACATTCTTGGATTTCTGGTGGAGACCATTTCTTGGCCAAAAATCCGAATGTGTTAGCCTTTGGTATTTTTGAAAATGGTCATTAATGGCTATTTTCGACAAAAATGGGGGTTGTGTGGCCATTGATCTTCGACCAGAGGCTCATACACCTCACTACACATATGTTTCCTTGCCACAGATCACATTCTTGGATTTATGGTGGAGACCATTTCTTGGTCAAAAAACCGTAAGTGTTAGCCTTCAGTGTCATTGAAAATGGTCGTTCATGGCTATTTTCGACAAAAAATAGGGTTGTGTGGCCATTGATCGTCGACTAGAGGCTCATACACCTCACTACACATATGTTTCCTTGCCATAGATCACATTCTTGGATTTCTGGTGGAGACCATTTCTTGGGCAAAAATCCGAATGTGTTAGCCTTTGGTATTTTTGAAAATGGTTATTCATGGCTATTTTCGACAAAAATGGGGGTTGTGTGGCCATTGATCATCGACCAGAGGCTCATACACCTCACTACACATATGTTTCCTTGCCATAGATCACATTCTTGGATTTATGGTGGAGACCATTTCTTGGTCAGAAATCCATAGGTGTTAGCCTTTAGTGTCATTGAAAATGGTCGTTCATGGGTATTTTCGACAAAATGGGGGTTGTGTGGCCATTGATCATCGACCAGAGGCTCGTACACTTCACCCCACATATGTTTTCTTTCCATAGATCACATTCTTGGATTTCTGGAGGAGACCATTCCTTGGTCAAAAATCTGTTGGTGTTAGCCTTCGGTATTATTGAAAATGGTCGTTCATGGCTATTTTCGACTAAAATGGGGGTTGTGTGGCCATTTATCATCGACCAGAGGCTCGTGCAATTCACCCCACATATGTTTCCTTGGCATAGATCACATTCTTGGATTTCCGGTGGAGACCATTTCTTGGTCAAAAATCCGTAGGTGTTAGCCTTCAGTGTAATTGAAAATGGTCGTTCATGGCTATTTTCGACAAAAATGGGGTTTGTGAGCCTCTGGTCGACAAATTGCCATGAACGACCATTTTCAATAGTACCGAAGGCTAAAACATTCAGATTTTTGACCAAGAAATTGTCTCCACCAGAAATCAAAGAATGTGATCTATGGCAAGGAAACATATGTGGGGTGAGGTTTACGAGCCTCTGGTCGATGATCAATGGCCACACAACCCCCATTTTTGTCGAAAATAGCCATGAATGACCATTTTCAATAATACTGAAGGCTAACACGTACAGATTTTTGACCAATAAATGGTCTCCACCGGAAATCCAAGAATGTGACCTATGGCAAGGAAACATATGTGGGGTGAGGTGTACGAGCCTCTGGTCGATGATCATTGGCCACACAACCCCCATTTGTGTCGAAATAGCCATGAGCGACCATTTTCAATAATACTAGAGGCTAACACCTACGGATTTTTGACCAAGAAATGGTCTCCACCAGAAATCCAAGAATGTGATCTATGGCAAGGAAACATATGTGGGGTGAGGTGTATGAGCCTCTGGTCGATGATCAATGGCCACACAACCCCCATTTTTGTCGAAAATAGCCATGAACGACCATTTTCAATAATACGGAAGGCTAACACCTACGAATTTTTAACCAAGAAATGGTCTCCACCACAAATCCAAGAATGTGATCTACGACAAGGAAACATATGTGAGGTGAGGTGTATGAGCCTCTGGTCGACGATCAATGGCCACACAACCCTAATTTTTGTCGAAAATAGCCATGAACGACCATTTTCAATGACACTGAAGGCTAACACCTACGAATTTTTGACCAAGAAATGGTCTCCACCATAAATCCAAGAATGTGATCTATGGCAAGGAAACATATGTGTAGTGAGGTGTATGAGCCTCTGGTCAAAGATCAATGGCCACACAACCCCCATTTTTGTCGAAAATAGCCATGAATGACCATTTTCAAAAATACCAAAGGCTAACACATTCGGATTTTTGCCCAAGAAATGGTCTCCACCAGAAATCCAAGAATGTGATCTATGGCAAGGAAAGATATGTGCGGTGAGGTTTATGAGCCTCTAGTCGATGATAAATGGCCACACAACCCCCATTTTTCCGAAAATAGCCAAGAACGACCATTTTCAATAATACTAGAGGCTAACACCTACGGATTTTTGACCAAGAAATGGTCTCCACCAGAAATCGAAGAATGTGATCTATGGCAAGGAAACATATGTGGTGTGAGGTGTATGAGCCTCTGGTCGATGATCAATGGCCACACAACCCCCATTTTTGTCGAAAATAGCCATGAACGACCATTTTCAATAATACCGAAGGCTAACACATACGGATTTTTGACCAAGAAATGGTGATATGACCATGTCATTAAGCAATACATTACAACCCCCAAGTCATACTACATCAACTCAAGTACAACCAACATCATCACCAACCCAAACCTTTGATGGACCAATTATACGTAGCCGAGCTAAGAAGCTACAGCAAGAGGTGCACGCGCTACTTTATGAATTTCAATTGAATACTAATGAGAACTTTATGCTACCTAAGTCGTGTATGTTGATATTACTTAGGTTCACCAAAGAAGAAGGACAAAACATATCAAGGGCGAATCAGCAAGAAGAGCTATGTCCGAGTGAGTCCAGCGCAACAGAACCGTCCAGAAGAAACAGTCATATCTTTTGATTCCCAAAAGCTATGAAGGCCCATAAGTACTTTTTGGAAAGCTCTTGAAGTCTAGTTTCCAATGCTTCTAAAGCCGACTTAACCACATCTACCAGAAAGGCAGCCGACCTACTTTTGTGCTGACTGGTCAGAAGGTCAACAGTCTGCTTGATGACTAAGTTTCCTTATTAAACTGCATCATTCTACGAAGTTTCTTTAAGCATGCTATATATGTTGAGAAAGCTAATCAAGTTAGCTTTCCAATGCAACCAGTCCCACGTCATTTGAAGATTCCTAGAAGAAGTTATTGTCAAAATACTGAAGGTTGCGCAGAAGTCAAACAGCCACACGGAAATCAGCTCTGCAGATCTCCCGAAGAGGCTCCTTCACATTAGCACGTGAAAATACTTTTGTTTCATGTTTATACCTTGCTAAGGCTGGTTGTTACTAGTATAAATACCCCCCTATGTCTATGATGTAAGGCAACTTATGATAATCGAAAACAGAACCTCTTTGTTCAGCTGTGTGCTAACAAATATTGAGAGTGATCTCTACCCCTTTGCTCTTGTGAATTCCTTCGCGGGATTGCAGAAGCAGCGGCTTCATCCGCTCCCAATTGGTGCTCCTACTCCCTTCGAGGTCTCCTCGATTGATTGTAGGCTGTGTTGGTTGGTTCTTTGAGAGTTTGGTTGGGCGAATCCTCGATTCAGGCTGCCGGTTAAAGACGGTGGTTGGCTTCGAGTTTTATTTGTCAGGTTGCACTAGTTATCGCTGCTTGCAGCAAGTTATCTTGGCTTCTTTGAAGCTAGTTATCTGAATATTGATCCTACGTCGTGAAGATCGGGCATCATGACGCATCATCTGGTATCAGAGCCTCAGTTGCCACGGTAGGATTCTTTACCCTTAGCTACATATATTTTGTGTTCGTCCTATCCACCAAAAAGCCATAAAATATTTTTGTCATAGCCTTTTCTTTCAATCTGTTGTTCCAGTGAGTTTTGTTAAGTTTCAGTCCTTAGAATCTTTGTTTAGTTGCTGGTCACTCTATCTTTTGTGTTCCCTTTGAGCCTCTTATATATATCTGAAAATATCCACAAAAAAATCTGAAAACTCTCATCATTTCCTTCGCGTTAACTTTGATCCTATTTAAGTTATAGCTGTTGGTTGAGTTCTTTGTTAAGTATTATAAAGTGTGCAATATCATATCAGATCTCTGTGTTTAGTTCTATAAAAAAAGTATCAAAAAAAGAGAAGAAAGAAAAGTACCAAAGAAAAGTGTTGAACAAGATTGTGAAAGAAAAGTAGAACAATCAGTTTGTTTATGTGCACATGTGCTGAAAATTTTATCAAGTTATTCAACCAGTTTGTTATTGTCATTTGGTGCAAAATTTTGGTTGGATCTGATTGCAACACTTGCATTCCAATCATACTCCTTGTCTGCATCAAATCTGAAATTTCTTGCGCGTGTGTTTGATCTATTTACATCACTCGTATCTTGTGGTCAGCACTAGGCAGGGAACCTCTAGTTGGATGGTTATTTAACTTTACAACAACTAGGATTTGGATTGCATCCCTTGTTTATTATTCCCCACCAATCTCCACATATAAGCCATCGTAATCGGTACTCTGGTCTTGTATTCGCTTAACCACCACTTTCTTGTTACCACCACACATTTTCTTGCAACCCGCAGGGAACTCATAAGAGCTTTGGTTGGTAAGAGTGGTGAGGTTGTGAGATTCTATATAGCTTCATATTCCACCTATATTTGTTGCCTTGTTGCCACTAACTTTGCAGGAAGATGGATCCCAACGTTGAGATTGAAGAATGTGTCACCCTAATACAATTCAATGAGCTCAAACAAAGCATAGAAGCCAAGCAAGATCTGTTGGCACAAGATCTTCAGACACTTATGGCTAAAATCAGAGGTCGTCGTCGACTCCCCGACGGTGTAAGAAACCATGATGAAGATGGGGAAGAAGAAGGAAATTATTCTAGAAGAGCAAGTGAACATGGGAGGAGAAATCAAGGTGCTGCATATGGTAGAGGAAGAGGCCGGAATCGAAGAAATAATGACAATGAAGAATCTGAATTCGGGGATGATCAGTCTCAACATCGCTATGGTCATCGTCATCATAGAGGCGTCAACCAAGAAGAGAGATTTGGGAAACTTAAGTTTACCATGCCAAAATTTGATGGTAGATCTGATCCTGAAGATTATTTCACATGGGAATTGAAAGTGGAGAAAATCTTCCGCCTACATAATTATTCAGAGGAGAAGAAACTTGCAATGGCATCTCTTGAGTTTGAAGGATATGCTCTGATTTGGTGGGAGCAACTTCTTCGTGATCGTGAAGAAGATGAAGAGGACCCTATTATTACTTGGCAAGAGATGAAGCGAGAAATGAGAATTCGTTTTGTGCCAAAGCATTATCGACGTGATCTTTTTGATAAATTGCAGAATTTGAGGCAAGGAAGTTTCTCTGTTGAGGAGTATTATAAGGAGATGGAGAAGGCCATGATTAGAGCCAATGTGTATGAAGAAGAAGAGCAAACCATTGCACGTTTCATGGCTGGGTTACACCGCAACATTCAGCGTATTGTTGAGTTTCAGCCGTACCAAAGTCTTATTGATTTGGTACATCAAGCCACCAAAGCTGAACGCCACCTGCAACAAGATGCTAAGAACAACAAGCCCTTGTCATATGGTGCACGAACCATGACTGGAGGAAGCAAATCGATCTCAAGGTTTACTGCTGCATCCTCAGTGACAAAAGGTTCAACTGGAGGCTTGCGATCCAATATTCAAGGCAATTCTAGTGGAAAGAATGGTGCTGCTCCAAACACGAGTTATAAACCAGCAGCATCCACTTCTACATCAGTGGGTTCAACATCCAAGAGTAGTGGTATTCAGTGCTTCAAATGTGGAGGTCGTGGTCATGTCATTAAGGAGTGTCCAAATAATCGTGTGATCCTTGTGACTGATGATGGAGAATATACATCAGCTAGTGAAGAGGAAGCTAAAGCAGGAAATTTAGATGACACTGATAAATTGGAAGAACAAACGGGAAGTGAATTTGAGCATAGTACCGCTCTTGTGATTACACAAATATTGAGCGTTCAAATGAAAGAAGCTGAAATTGGACAGCGACATAATCTTTTTCAAATGAGAGCAAAAGAGCAAGCCAAAGTAGTAAAGGTGATCATTGATGGAGGAAGTTGCCATAATCTTGCAAGTCGTGAGATGGTTGAAAGTCTTGATCTGAAGTTGCAGCAACACCCTCATCCATATCATGTCCAATGGTTGAATGAATTAGGAGATATCAAGATTGGTTATAAGGTGAAAGTTCCGCACAAGATTGGAGAGTTTGTTGACACAGTGGAGTGCAATGTTAAACCCATGTTTGTGTGTCACTTGCTGTTGGGAAGACCTTGGCAATATGACCAATATTCTCAGCTTTGTGGAAGAACAAATCAGTACACACTAGATCTGAAAGGGAGAAAGTTTGTATTCAAGCCTATGACCCCTCAACAAATCATGGTTGAACACTTACAAAAGAAAACTGAAATTAGTGCAGCAATTAGAGGAGGAGGAGAGCAAAAGAAATTGAGTGCTATCCACAATTCGGTGAGTGAGTGCTACAAGCCAAATTCAAGAGATAAAAAGAAAGAAGAGGGAGAACATCTAGTTATGCTAGCCACAAAATCTGAGCTGAGAGAAGTGAGGAACAACCCTTATCAAGTGCTATTTGTACTTGTGAGCAAAGATGTTTTGATTTCTCCTAACGACATAACATCTCTTCCTAGTGTTGTGGGTGATCTTTTGCAGGACTTTGAATATGTGTTTCCACAAGAAACACTAGCCGGACTACCTCCAATTCGAGGGATTGAGCATCAAATCGATCTTATTCCAGGGGCTGCAATTCCTAACCGTCCACCATATCGAACCAAACCTGAAGAAACTAAGAAGATACGAAGGCAAGTGCAAGAACTTCTTGATAAAGGTTTTGTTCATGAAAGTTTAAGCCCTTGTGCTGTTCCTGTGATTTTAGTACCAAAAAAAGATGGATCTTGGAGGATGTGTGTTGATTGGAGAGCTATAAATAATATTACCATTCGCTATCGCCATCCTATTCCACGGCTATATGGTATGCTTGATAAATTAAGTGGTTCCACAATTTTTACTAAAATTGATTTGAGAAATGGATACCATCAAATAAGAATTAAAGATGAATGGAAAACTACATTTCGAACAAAATTTGGGTTGTATGAATGGTTAGTGATGCCATTTGGTTTGACAAATGCTCCTAGTACTTTTATGAGATTAATAAACCATGTCTTAAGAACTTTCATTGGAAAATTTATTGTTGTCTACTTTGATGATATTCTAATTTATAACAAATCTTTTGATGAACATGTGAAACACATCTGGCAAGTCTTAGATGAGCTTAAAAAGGATAAATTATTTGCTAATCTTGAGAAGTGTAGTTTTTGCATAGACCATGTTGTGTTTCTTGGCTTTGTTGTTTCAGGAAAGGGAATAGAAGTGGATGAATCCAAGGAGAAAGCAATCAAGGATTGGTCAGCTCCAATGAATGAAAGAACCAATATGGAAGCCTCCAAGCGTGTTGCTTATATAAAAAAGATACATGAGAAGACCAATGAAGCAATTGAGCTCAAAGCAGTGCGCAAGGCTGCAAGTATGAACAAGCATAGGAAGAAAGTGTTATTTGCACCGAAGGACGTGGTTTGGATTCACTTGCGCAAAGAGCATTTTTCTGATCAGCGCAAATCCAAATTGATGCCACGAGGGGATGGTCCATTTTGTATTCTTGCCAAGATCAATGATAATGCATACAAGATAGATCTTCCACCAAGCTATGGCGTGAGCAACACGTTCAATGTTGCTGATCTCTTACCATATACAAGTGAAGACACTTCAGAGTCGAGGACGACTCCTTTTCAAGGGGAGGAGGATGATATGACCATGTCATTAAGCAATACATTACAACCCCCAAGTCATACTACATCAACTCAAGTACAACCAACATCATCACCAACCCAAACCTTTGATGGACCAATTATACGTAGCCGAGCTAAGAAGCTACAGCAAGAGGTGCACGCGCTACTTTATGAATTTCAATTGAATACTAATGAGAACTTTATGCTACCTAAGTCGTGTATGTTGATATTACTTAGGTTCACGAAAGAAGAAGGACAAAACATATCAAGGGCGAATCAGCAAGAAGAGCTATGTCCGAGTGAGTCCAGCGCAACAGAACCGTCCAGAAGAAACAGTCATATCTTTTGATTCCCAAAAGCTATGAAGGCCCATAAGTACTTTTTGGAAAGCTCTTGAAGTCTAGTTTCCAATGCTTCTAAAGCCGACTTAACCACATCTACCAGAAAGGCAGCCGACCTACTTTTGTGCTGACTGGTCAGAAGGTCAACAGTCTGCTTGATGACTAAGTTTCCTTATTAAACTGCATCATTCTACGAAGTTTCTTTAAGCATGCTATATATGTTGAGAAAGCTTATCAAGTTAGCTTTCCAATGCAACCAGTCCCACGTCATTTGAAGAATCCTAGAAGAAGTTATTGTCAAAATACTGAAGGCTGCGCAGAAGTCAAACAGCCACACGGAAATCAGCTCTGCAGATCTCCCGAAGAGGCTCCTTCACATTAGCACGTGAAAATACTTTTGTTTCATGTTTATACCTTGCTAAGGCTGGTTGTTACTAGTATAAATACCACCCTATGTCTATGATGTAAGGCAGCTTATGATAATCGAAAACAGAACCCCTTTGTTCAGCTGTGTCCTAACAAATATTGAGAGTGATCTCTACCCCTTTGCTCTTGTGAATTCCTTCGCGGGATTGCAGAAGCAGCGGCTTCATCCGCTCCCAATTGGTGCTCCTACTCCCTTCGAGGTCTCCTCGATTGATTGTAGGTTGTGTTGGTTGGTTCTTTGAGAGTGTGGTTCGGCGAATCCTCGATTCAGGCTGCCGGTTAAAGACGGTGGTTGGCTTCGAGTTTTATTTGTCAGGTTGCACTAGTTATCGCTGCTTGCAGCAAGTTATCTTGGCTTCTTTGAAGCTAGTTATCTGAATATTGATCCTACGTCGTGAAGATCGGGCATCATGACGCATCAAATGGTCTCCACCAGAAATCCAAGAATGTGATCTACGGCAAGGAAACATATGTGGGGTGAGGTGTATGAGCCTCTGGTCGACGATCAATGGCCACACAACCCTATTTTTTGTCGAAAATAACCATGAACGACCATTTTCAATGACACTGAAGGCTAACACCTATGGATTTTTGACCAAGAAATGGTCTCCACCATAAATCCAAGAATGTGATCTTTGGCAAGGAAACATATGTGTAGTGAGGTGTTTGAGCCTCTGGTCGAAGATCAATGGCCACACAACCCCCATTTTTGTCGAAAATAGCCATGAATGACTATTTTCAAAAATACCAAAGGCTAACACATTCGGATTTTTGCCCAAGAAATGTTCTCCACCAGAAATCCAAGAATGTGATCTATGGCAAGGAAACATATGTGGGGTGAGGTGTACGAGCCTCTCGTCGATGATCAATGGCCACACAACCCCCATTTTGCCGAGAATAGCCATGAACGACCATTTTCAATAATACCGAAGGCTAACACGTACAAGTTTTTGACCAAGAAATGGTCTCCACCAGAAATCCAACAATGTGATCTATGGCAAGGAAACATATGTGGGGTGAGGTTTATGAGCCTCTAGTCGACGATAAATGGCCACACAACCCCCATTTTTATGAAAATAGCCATGAGCGACCATTTTCAATAATACTAGAGGCTAACACCTACGGATTTTTGACCAAGAAATGGTCTCCACCAGAAATCCAAGAATGTGATCTATGACAAGGAAACATATGTGGGGTGAGGTGTTTGAGCCTCTGGTCGATGATCAATGGCCACACAACCCCCATTTTTGTCGAAAATAGCCATGAACGACCATTTTCAATAATACCGATGGCTAACACCTACGGATTTTTGACCAAGAAATGGTCTCCACCAGAAATCCATGAATGTGATCTACGACAAGGAAACATATGTGGGGTGAGGTGTATGAGCCTCTGGTCGACGATCAATGGCCACACAACCCTAATTTTTGTCGAAAATAGCCATGAACGACTATTTTCAATGACACTGAAGGCTAAGACCTACGAATTTTTGACCAAGAAATGGTCTCCACCATAAATCCAAGAATGTGATCTATGGCAAGGAAACATATGTGTAGTGAGGTGTATGAGCCTCTGGTCCAATATCAATGGCCACACAACCCCCATTTTTGTCGAAAATAGCCATGAACGACCATTTTCAATAGTTCCGAAGGCTAACACATTCGAATTTTTGACCAAGAAATGGTCTCCACCAGAAATCAAAGAATGTGATCTATGGCAAGGAAACATATGTGGGGTGAGGTGTACGAGCCTTTGGTCGATGATCAATGGCCACACAACCCCCATTTTTGTCGAAAATAGCCATGAATGACCATTTTCAATAATACCGAAGGCTAACACGTACGGATTTTTGACCAAGAAATGGTCTCCACCAGATATCCAAGAATGTGATCTATAGCAAAGAAACATATGTGGGGTGAGGTGTATGAGCCTCTGGTCGATGATAAATGGCCACACAACCCCCATTTCAGTCAAAAATAGCCATGAACGACCATTTTCAATAATATCGAAGGCTAACACCAACAGATTTTTGACCAAGAAATGGTCTCCACCAGAAATCCAAGAATGTGATCTATGGCAAGAAAACATATTTGGGGTGAAGTGAACGAGCCTCTGGTCGATGTTCAATGGCCACACAACCCCCATTTTTGTCGAAAATAGCCATGAACGACAATTTTCAATGACACTGAAGGCTAACACCTATGGATTTTTGACAAAGAAATGGTCTCCACCATAAATCCAAGAATTTGATCTATGGCAAGGAAACATATGTGGGGTGAGGTGTATGGGCCTCTGGTCGAAGATCAATGGCCACACAACCCCCATTTTTGTCGAAAATAGCCATGAATGACCATTTTCAATAATACCGAAGGCTAACACGTACGAATTTTTGACCAAGAAATGGTCTCCACCAGAAATCCAAGAATGTGATCTATGGCAAGGAAACATATGTGGGGTGAGGTGTACGAGCCTCTGGTCGATGATCAATGGCCACACAACCCCCATTTTGTCGAAAATAGCCATGAACGACCATTTTCAATAACACCGAAGGCTAACACATACGAATTTTTGACCAAGAAATGGTCTCCACCAGAAATCCAAGAATGTGATCTATGGCAAGGAAACATATGTGGGGTGAGGTGTACGAGCCTCTGGTCGATGATAAATGGCCACACAACACCCATTTTTGATGAAAATAGCCATGAACGACCATTTTCAATAATACGAGAGGATAACACCTACGGATTTTTTTACCAAGAAATGGTCTCCACCAGAAATCCAAGAATGTGATCTATGGCAAGGAAAAATATGTGGGGTGAGGTGTATGAGCCTCTGGTCGATGATAAATGGCCACACAACCCCCATTTTTGTCGAAAATAGCCATGAACGACCATTTTCAATAATACCGAAGGCTAACACCAACGGATTTTTGACAAAGAAATGGTTCCCACCAGAAATCCAAGAATGTGATATATGGCAAGAAAACATATGTGGGGTGAAGTGTACGAGCCTCTGGTCGATGATCAATGGCCACACAAACCCCATTTTTGTCGAAAATAGCCATGAACGACCATTTTCAATGACCCTGAACGCTAACACCTACTGATTTTTGACCAAGAAATGGTCTCCACCATAAATCCAAGAATGTGATCTATGGAAAGGAAACATGTGTAGTGAGGTGTATGAGCCTTTGGTCGAATATCAATGGCCACACAACCCCCATTTTTGTCGAAAATAGCCATGAATGACCATTTTCAATAATACTGAAGGCTAACACGTACAGATTTTTGACCAATAAATGGTCTCCACCAGAAATCCAAGAATGTGATCTATGGCAAGAAAACCTATGTGGGGTGAAGTGTACGAGCCTCTAGTCGATGATCAATGGCCACACAACCCCCATTTTTGTCGGAAATAGCCATGAACGACCATTTTCAATGGCACTGAAGGCTAACACCTACGGATTTTTGACCAAGAAATGGTCTCCACCATAAATCCAAGAATGTGATCTATGGCAAGGAAACATATGTGTAGTTAGGTGTATGAGCCTCTGGTCAAAGATCAATGGCCACACGACCCCCATTTTTGTCGAAAATAGCCATGAATGACAATTTTCAATAATACCGAAGGCTAACACATTCGGATTTTCGCCCAAGAAATGGTCTCCACTAGAAATCCAAGAATGTGATCTATGGCAAGGAAACATATCTGGGGTGAGGTGTACGAGCCTCTGGTCGATGATCAATGGCCACACAACCCCCATTTTTTCGAAAATAGCCATGAACGATCATTTTCAATAATACTGAAGGCTAACACGTACGAATTTTTGACCAAGAAATGGTCTCCACCAGAAATCCAAGAATGTGATCTATAGCAACGAAACATATGTGGGGTGAGGTGTACGAGCCTCTGGTCGATGATAAATGGCCACACAACCCCCATTTTTGATGAAAATAGCCATGAACGACCATTTTCAATAATACCGAAGGCTAACACCTACGGATTTTTGACCAAGAAATGGTCTCCACCAGAAATCCAAAATGTGATCTATGGCAAGGAAACATATGTGGGGTGAGGTGTACGAGCCTTTGGTCGATGATCAATGGCCACATAACCCACATTTTTGTCAAAAATAGCCATGAACGACCATTTTCAATGAAACTGAAGGGTAACACCTACGGATTTTTGACCAAGAAATGGTCTCCACCATAAGTCCAAGAATGAGATCTATGGCAAGAAAACATATGTGGGGTGAGGTGTATGGGCCTCAGGTCGTTGATCAATGGCCACACAACGCCCATTTTTTGTCGAAAATAGCGATCAACGACCATTTTCAATAATACAGAAAGCTAACACGTATGAATTTTTGACCAAGAAATGGTCTCCACCAGAAATCCGAGAATGTGATATATGGCAAGGAAACATATGTGGGGTCAGGTGTACGAGCCTCTAGTCGATGATCAATGGCCACACAACCCCCATTTTTGTCGAAAATAGCCATGAACGACCATTTTCAATGACACTGAAGGCTAACACCTACGGAATTTTGACGAAGAAATGGTCTCCACCATAAATCCAAGAATGTGATCTATGGCAAGGAAACAAATGTGTAGTGAAGTGTATGAGCCTCTGGTCAAAGATCAATGGCCACACGACACCCATTTTTATCAAAAATCGCCATGAATGACCATTTTCAATAATACCGAAGGCTAACACATTCAGATTTTTGCCCAAGAAATGGTCTCCACCAGAAATCCAAGAATGTGATCTATGGCAATGAAACATATGTGGGGTGAGGTGTACGAGCCTCTCGTCGATGATCAACGGCCACACAACCCCAATTTTTGTGGAAAATAGCCATGAACGACCATTTTCAATAATACCGAAGGCTAACACCTATAGATTTTTGACCAAGAAACGGTCTCCACTGGAAATCCAAGAATATGATATATGGCAAGAAAACATAAGTGGTGTGAGTTGTAGGAGCCTCTGGTCGATGATCAATGGCCACACAACCCCCATTTTTGTCGAAAATAGCCATGAACGATCATTTTCAATAATTCCGACCAGAGGCTCATACACCTCACCCCACATATGTTTCCTTTCCATAGATCACATTCTTGGATTTCTGGTGGACACCATTTCTTGGTCAAAAATCCGTAGGTGTTAGCCTTCGGTATTATTGAAAATGGTCGTTCATGGCTATTTTCATCCAAAATGGGGGTTGTGTGGCCATTTATCATCGACCAGAGGCTCGTACACCTCACCCCAAATATGTTTCCTTGCTATAGATCACATTCGTGGATTTCTGGTGGAGACCATTTCTTGGTGAAAAATTCGTACGTATGTGGGGTGAGGTGTATGGGCCTCTGGTCGTTGATCAATGGCCACACAACGCCCATTTTTTGTCGAAAATAGCGATCAACGACCATTTACAATAATACAGAAGGCTAACACGTATGGATTTTTGACCAAGAAATGGTCTCTACCAGAAATCCGAGAATGTGATATATGGCAAGCAAACATATGTGGGGTGAGGTGTACGAGCCTCTAGTCGATGATCAATGGCCACACAACCCCCATTTTGTCGAAAATAGCCATGAACGGCCATTTTCAATAATACCGAAGGCTAAGGAAACATATGTTAGCCTTCAGTATTATTGAAAATGTTCGTTCATGGCTATTTTCGACAAAATGGGGGTTGTGTGGCCATTGAACATCGACTAGAGGCTCGTACACCTCACCCCACATATGTTTCCTTGCCATAGATCACATTCTTGGATTTCTAGTGGAGACCATTTCTTGGGCAAAAATCCGAATGTGTTAGCCTTCGGTATTATTGAATATTGTCATTCATGGCTATTTTCGACAAAAATGGGGGTTGTGTGGCCATTGATCTTTGACCAGAGGCTCATACACCTCACTACACATATGTTTCCTTGCCATAGATCACATTCTTGGATTTATGGTGGAGACCATTTCTTGGTCAAAAATCCGTAGGTGTTAGCCTTCAGTGTCATTGAAAATGGTCATTCATGGCTATTTCCGAAAAAAATGGGGGTTGTGTGGCCATTGATCATCGACCAGAGGCTCGTACACTTCACCCCTCATAGGTTTTCTTGCCATAGATCACATTCTTGGATTTCTGGTGGAGACCATTTCTTAGTCAAAAATCCGTTGGTGTTAGCCTTCGGTATTATTGAAAATGGCGTTCATGGGTATTTTCGACTAAAATGGGGGTTGTGTGGCCATTTATCATCGACCAGAGGCTCGTACACCTCACCCCACATATGTTTCCTTGCCATAGATCACATTCTTTGATTTCTGGTGGAGACCATTTCTTGGTAAAAAATCTGAATGTTTTAGCCTTCGGTACTATTGAAAATGGTTGTTCATGGCTATTTTTGACAAAAATGGGGGTTGTGTGGCCATTGATATTCGACCAAAGGCTCATACACCTCACTACACATGTTTCCTTTCCATAGATCACATTCTTTGATTTATGGTGGAGACCATTTCTTGGTCAAAAATCTGTAGGTGTTAGCGTTCAGTGTCATTGAAAATGGTTGTTCATGGCTATTTTCGACAAAAATGGTGTTTGTGTGGCCATTGATCATCGACCAGAGGCTCGTACACTTCACCCCACATATGTTTTCTTGACATAGATCACAATCTTGGATTTCTGGTGGGGACCATTTCTTGGTCAAAAATCCGTTGGTGTTAGCCTTCGGTATTATTGAAAATGGCCGTTCATGGCTATTTTCGACAAAAATGGGGGTTGTGTGGCCATTTATCATCGACCAGAGGCTCATACACCTCACCCCACATATGTTTCCTTGCCATAGATCACATTCTTGGATTTCTGGTGGAGACCATGTTGGGGTCGTGCTTCGGTGCGCCGAAGGTCTCACACGAAGAAGCAGCTTCGGCTGGAGTCGTCTCCAAGAGATGGCCGAAGGTTCCTTTTCATGGAGCTTCGGCGTTTTAAACCGACATAGAGATAGAATGACCTTTTTATTCATATAGGTCTGAGTCAATGTTGTAAACATTTGTAAGGGGCATAATTGTAATTTGTCACAGGCTGCGACCTGTGCCTATAAATAGATGAACAGTACCTCTGTACTGTTCACGCGAACCTGTCATTTGCCTTCACGTCACACTTGTACTCCTGCCTTCCTCAAGACTGAAGGTACATCTGTCATTTATATTCATTCGTATTAATGGAAATGAAAATGATTCTATGTTAACATTTGAATGTCCATTTTATACCTCATGATTTATGTAAATGCTTCATCCTACGTTATTATGTCTACGAAGGTGCGTCCTTCGTAACCTTCGTCCGAAGTTCCTTATGTCCCGAAGGGATATAATGAAGTGGAGGATGAAAGACCTTAATATTTAACATTTTCTGTGTTGCCTTGTTCTTAACTCTGAAGCATTTGAGAACAAGCCCCCAACATTGGCGCCCACCTCCGGTGAACTCACTTCCACTTTTCTGAGCTGATGGCTTCGTTCAACAACCAAGCTGGAGATGCTTCGGCTTCGAAGCTGGTGCTCTCGATAACAGGCGGTTCTTGCTCAGAGCCGGCTAACAAGAAGCAGAAGAAGGAGGCTCAGAGAAGGGTGCAGCATGTTGGAGTGCAGGGACCTTTCATCAAGTCAAAATGGTCTCATATTCCAATTACCTTCTCTCAGGAAGACCTTCAGCTTAAGGATTATCCTCACAATGATGCTATGGTTATTTCTTGCGTGATCAAAGGATTTCTGGTCCACAATGTCCTAGTTGATACAGGCAGTGCAGCTGACATTATATTTGCTAAAGCCTTCAGACAAATGCAGGAGCCCGAAGACAAGATTCATGATGCTACGCACCCTCTTTGTGGCTTCGGAGGGCGGCAGATTGTGGCACTTGGGAAGATTACCATGCCGGTAACCTTCGGATTTGTCAACAACACAAGGACTGAGCAAATTGTGTTTGATATTGTTGACATGGAGTATCCTTACAATGCTATCATCGGCCGTGGCACTCTTAATGCCTTCGAAGCAATTCTTCACCCAGCTTATCTCTGCATGAAGATACCTTCGGACCAAGGACCTATTGCTATTCATGGAAGTCAGGAAGCTGCTAGAAGGGCCGAAGGAAGCTGGACTGACTCCAAGGCAATCCATAACATAGATGGAGCTGAAGCTTGTGAACAGTATAAATTCAGGAGGGAGAAGGCAGCTTCAGCAGATCAGCCGAAGCCCATGTTATTGTGTGAAGATGTAGCAGAGCAGAAGGTGTTGTTGGGCTCGCAATTATCTGAAGACCAGGAGAAAACCTTGATAAGGTTTTTATTCAGCAACAAAGATGTCTTTGCATGGTCAGCTAATGATCTCTGTGGAGTAAATCGGGATGTTATTGAACATTCGCTTAATGTTGATCCATCCTTCAGACCCCGAAAGCAGAGGCTTCGGAAAATGTCTGATGATAAGGCCGAAGGGGCTCGAAATGAAGTAAAAAGACTCCTCAGTGCAGGAGTTATCAGAGAAGTGAAGTACCCAGAGTGGCTAGCTAACACTGTTATGGTGAAGAAGGCCAATGGCAAGTGGAGAATGTGTATTGATTTCACAGATCTCAACAAGGCTTGTCCGAAGGATGAATTTCCGCTGCCAAGGATAGATTCTTTAGTTGATGCAGCAGCTTCTTCGGAGCTCATGAGTCTCCTGGACTGCTACTCAGGCTATCATCAAATCTGGATGAAGAAGGAAGATGAGCCGAAGACTAGCTTCATAACTCCAAGTGGTACATATTGCTATCTTCGGATGCCTGAGGGGCTCAAGAATGCTGGAGGGAGTTTCAGCAGAATGACTGCGAAGGTTCTCCAATCTCAGATAGGCAGAAATGTGTTGACCTATGTTGATGACATTATCGTAAAGAGCACGAAGCAAGAAAATCATATTGCTGATTTGCAGGAGACCTTCGCCAGCTTCAGACAGGCTGGTCTGAAGCTGAATCCAGAAAAATGTGTCTTCGGAGTGAAGAAGGGCAAATTTCTTGGATGTCTGGTTTCAACGAAGGGAATCGAAGCTAACCCAAATAAAATCGAAGCTATACTTCGAATGGAGCCACCAACCACAAGAAAGGGGGCCCAAAGATTGACAGGAAGGCTGGCATCTCTCAACAGATTTATATCCAGATCAGCAGAAAGAAACTTACCATTCTTCGAGGTGCTGAAGTCAGCTGAAGTCTTTCAATGGGGCCCAAGTCAACAAAAAGCCTTCGAAGAGCTGAAGCAATATTTAATAGATCTCACAACATTAACTCCACCAACGCCAGGGGCTCCTCTGCTGTTGTATGTGGCAGCTTCGCACTCAGCGGTAAGTGCGGCGCTTGTTCAGGAAAAGTTTGATGGACAAGCCAAGAAGCAGGTCCCAGTATATTTTGTGTCTGAGGTCCTCAGTGTCTCAAAGAAAAATTATACAGAGCTGGAGAAGGTGTTGTATGCCGTTTTAATGGCATCCAGGAAGCTTCGGCATTACTTTCAGGCATTCAACATTATTGTTCCTTCTTCGCAGCCGTTGAAGGACATCATGAGGAATAGAGAAGCTACCGGGCGTATTGGAAAATGGGCTGCGGAACTTAATGAATTTTACATTGATTATGTGCATAGATCCTCAATTCAGTCTCAAGCATTGGCAGATTTCATTGCCGACTGGACGCCAGGGGCTCAGGACGAAGAAGCGAATAAAGATGCCGAAGCATGGACAGTGTTTTGTGATGGCTCTTGGGGAACCTTCGGAGCAGGTGCAGCTGCTGTGTTGGTCTCTCCGTCCAAGGTTAAAACTTGCTATGCAGCAAGACTTGACTTCAGCTGCACAAATAATATCGCTGAGTACGAAGCTTTGCTCCTGGGTCTTCGGAAACTAAAGGCAATGGGGATCAGAAGGGCAATTCTTAAAACTGATTCCCAGGTTGTTTCGGGTCATATTGATAAAAGTTGCAAGGCTAAGGACCCGAAGCTTGAAAAATACCTAGACACGGTCCGAAGGATCGAAGCTTCCTTCGAAGGATTTTCTGTTAAGAATATCCCTCGAGGACAAAATGAGCATGCTGATTTATTAGCCAAGTCTGCAGCACAGGGGCTGCCGCTACCTTCGGACGTGTTCTTCGAAACAATAAAGGCACCTTCAGTGGAGCTACTTGAAAGAGCAGTCCTTAACATTTCTCCTGTCTACAGTGAAGATTGGAGAACAGAAATAATCTCTTACCTTCAGGGAAACTTTCTATCAGATGACGAAGCTTATAATAAGAGGATAGAGGCAAGAGCTCGTCCCTATGTCATGATAGAAGGGGAGTTATACAAGCATGGAGTTTGTGCCCCGCTGCTCAAGTGCTTGTCTAGGGCCGAAGGTATAGAGTTGATGAAGGAGATACATGCAGGCCTGTGCGGATCCCACATTGGATCCAGGCCGTTACTTGGAAAAGTGTTCCGCCAAGGATTTTATTGGCCGAAGGCAGCTTCGGATGCAGCGGAGTTAGTCCAAAAGTGCGAAGGTTGTCAAAAATGTGCAAGAGATCAAAAACAACCTTCGTCATTAACACAGCTGATACAACCCATTTGGCCATTGCAAAGGTGGGGCCTTGACTTGTTGGGTCCATTGCCACCGGCCCAAGGGAACCTAAAATATGTTATAGTAGCTGTGGAGTATTTTTCCAAGTGGATTGAGGCGAAGCCATTAGCCACAATAACTTCGGCCACTGTCCAAAAATTTTTCTGGCAGAGTATTGTCTGTCGCTTCGGAGTGCCGAAGGCTATCACTGTAGATAATGGAACACAGTTCGACTCCGAAGATTTCAGAAATTTCTGTGATCAAATTGGCACGAAGATCCACTTTGCATCAGTAAGGCATCCGGAGTCGAATGGGCTTGTTGAAAGGGCCAACGGCATCATAATGACAGGAATAATGAAGCTAATTTTTAATCAACCAAGGGGAAAATGGCCAGATCAGTTGACCAAAGTGGTGTGGAGCCACAATACAACAACATCAAGGTCTACAGGCTTTACCCCATTCAAGTTATTATTTGGTGACGAAGCAATAACTCCAGAAGAAGCTAAAGCTGGATCAATAAGAGTGGTAGCTTCGGCAGAATCAGGTGCCGAAGATACTTGTCTTGTGGAAAAAGATGCCTTAGAAGGGATCAGGCTTCAGGCCGTGGAAAATATCAACAAATACCAGGCTGAAACAATCAAATGGCGAGATAGAAAAGTCCGGCTAAAAAATATTGAGCCAGGACATTTGGTGCTTCGGAGAGTGGCCAACCCGGATACAGTGGGCAAGTTGCAACTGAAATGGGAAGGGCCTTTCTTAGTAGCATCTTCGTCAAGGCCTGGTTCGTACAGACTGAAGGACATGGATGGCAATGAAATTCCAAGATCTTGGAATGCCGATGAGCTTCGGCGGTTCTATGTATAACTTGATGTAATTTTATCTTTTCTTTTCTTTTTTATGGCACCCTTTTCCTTTCTAAAGGGGGAGAAAGGTTTTTAATGGGGCCATCATATGTAATTTTCCTTTTTAGTTTTATAAGAGCAAAATCCCCCAAAAGATGTAAATGTAAAAGCTGAGAGCGCACCATCGAGTGCCGAAATTGAAAAAGAGAAAAAAGCTCCGAAGACGTCCCTAAGGGGATGTAGAGCTTACAGCGAAAAGTCAACGCTGATTCCGCCGAAAGTAAAAGGCGAAGAAGCTCCAAAGACGTTCCCAAGGGAATGCAGAGCTTATACCGTCTAAGTAAAAGACGAAGAAGCTCCAAAGTCGTCCCTAAGGGGATGCAGAGCTTACAGCGAAAAGTCAACGCTGATACTGCCTAAGTAAAAGGCGAAGAGGCTCCAAAGTCGTTCCTAAGGGAATGCAGAGCTAATGTGTGGTTGTTTCTAAGTAATGGCTGGCAATGTGGCTTCGGACGTATGCTTCGGACATTCATTCGTGCATTACATTACATCATAACATTTGCATGCATAAGCATTCATTCATAGCATTTGTGTTCCCAAGTGGCTGCTTCGGCAAAAAGCTTCGGAGAAGAGGTTTTTTATGATTCGTTATGTAAAAGAAAAGCTTCGGAGAAGTGCGTTTTTATGATTTGTTATGCTATGTTGTGTACAAAAGAGAAAAGTTTTGTTGCTCGGCAAAAAGAAGAATTGTTTTTATGCTTCGTTGTGTACGAAAAGAAGGGAAGGTGTTTTTTTCGCCTTCGGCTCAAAATACTGATTTCGTCCACATCAAAGCGCCTCAATCGAAGGGTAAGAATATATTACAAGGTATGTACAAAGTTCCTTGAGAACAGTCTAATTGTATTTACAAGAATTGTTACAAAAATATCCTGAGTTTTTCTACAGTACACTTCTACTGATCTTCATTAAGTTTCAGCTTCGGCGACAGCTTCGGCAACAGCTTCGGTGACATAACTTAGGCATCATCTTCACCTTCGTCATCCTACATAAATTAAGAAATTATGAGTAAAAATCAAGAGCAAAGGAAAAGGTAAGTCCGAAGTATCATTTCTTACTGGTTCAAGATGACTTCGTGCTTCGTCTCCAGCTTTCTCCCGCCCGCCTTTTGTCCATATCATTTTTATAAATCTATTGGAGATACTTCGGGCGAGGTCAGGCATATCATCCAGGATTGATGGAGATAAGGTGAAGTTGGGCCTGTTGACAATTTTTCCGTGTTCGCAGCCGGCCTTCAGAAATGCAGCAGCAGTACCCCGAGAAGCTACCCAGGCACAGAAGTCGCCGTGCCCGGCTATAACTTCGTCAAGCTCTTCGATTTCAGCTTCAATATGATCGAAGGCCTGGGGTAAATTTTCCGCCGAAGGGTTAAATTTCCCGCTGCTGGCTCCAACAGAGTAAAATATCTTCTTCAATCGTCCAATGCAACTATTGCCAAAGTTCAAGCATTTGTCTTGAAGGCTTGTTAATGTTTTTTTCAACTCTGAGCTGGTCTGGACTTCGGCTTTAAGCTTCGAATTCAGTTCTAGCTTCTCCTGTTCGAATTGTTTTGATTGATTGATAAGCTTCGAATTCAACTCTGATAATTTAGCCTCAGTCTCAGCCAGTAAGCCTTCGGCCGATTGGAGCTCGAAGTCTTTCTTTTCAATGATAGCAGATTGCTCTTTTATTTTGCTTTCTAAGTTTTCAATTATAGCTTCGTGCTTTTTGTCCTCCAAGTCTTGCTGCATCTTCAGAGCTTTGCTCAGTAGCATGCTCTGTACAGAAACAACTTATGTTAGTAATATTTTCATTGTTAACAGCAATGAAAACCAGAGAAAAGGTTGTTTACCTTGAAGTTAGAATAAAATAAGCTGCCGACGATATGTTGTCGTCGGTAGCGGCTGATGTCTGACTCTAGCTTCGGAAAACCGATACTCTTTGATAGTGTACCGATTACCCTAGCTCCAGTCTGGTCTCGAATGCAGCCTAGCTTTTCATCATCTACACCTCCAAATAGGAGAGCACCTGGCTTGTAGCCGCAAGATTTGGCATACTCTTTAAGTTCTTCTATTTCGTCCTTTGTAAGTTTTTGCCCAATTAAATTCTGAAAGGAGTAGGCTTCGTCGTCCGAAATGTCTTCGGCTATTTCTTTTCCTTTTTCAGGCACTGTGGCCATGGTTTTTTCAGTAGCAACATCAGCTTCTTCCGCAGCCATGTCCTTCAAAATTTTGTTAATATCCTCAATGGCTGTTTCTAAATTAACATCTTCGGCTGTAGCGGCTTCGGTAGCCGCGACCTCCGAAGGTGCGACTTCGATGTTTATGGTGCTTTCGGCAGCTGCTGTTTTCTGAGCTGACGCTCTTGGCGGTGTCTTATCGATAACTTCAGTTACCGCAATGATTCTTTGCCGTTTGGATTTGCTTATCTTCGTCTGATCCGGCTCGTCCACCTTTTGAAAAAGCTTCGTCAGTTGGAGCCCTAATGGACTTAGCTTCGTGGGCATGGGTTAAGTCATTACCTTTAAAATTTCTTCCACGTCGCTGGTAGAAGGCGGTGTGGGGGTCCTCTCTTCTTCGGATATTTTCCGTTTCGGAGTTGATATTTTCCTTTTCTTCGGAATTTTCTTCTCTGCTGCTGGTTGCTCTTCATCCTTGGTCAGAATTTCGGCCACTCTTTTTCTTTTGTGGCCCTCGGCACCCTTGTTCAACTGCTCATAGTCCGGGTACTCGAAGCCCAGGGCATCGAATACTCGGTTCAGCCTTCGCTTCGGTCGGGCGCCGAAGGCTGCTGTCATTAATTGATCCTCTTTTTTGGAGTAATTCCCCAAGATTTCATTGCACATTGTCTCAACTGTGTCTAACCACTCTTTGCAGGGTTTCTTAAAGTACTTCTTGAATTTAAAATGATAGGGCAGACGGACCAGCTCCCCCTTCTTCTTTTCTCCCTTCAGCTTCGGCATTTCCCACTCTTTTAAAGTAGGGAAAACTCTGAATGCCAAAAATTCCTGAACTAGATCCCTGGTGCCAATATGTTTTGAAATGATTTCAAATTCACCCAGAGCAGCCCAGGTAGGACCCTTTAAATCGCCGATGCGGCAGCGTGGCCTCGTCTCTCCGAAGATTAATTCCAGAGGGCTTTGTACCAATTTTTCTCTGTCTTCGTCAACTTTTACATAAAACCATTCAGATTTCCAGCCTGCTGGCCATTTGCTTCGGTAGCTGATGACAGGACATTTTGTTGTCTTCCGGTAGGCAAAATTATAGCAACCGAAATTATCATGTAGCCCATCTTTTCTGGCCTTTGTTTGGTAGTGTAATTCGTGAACTCGGCAGAAGCTGTCAGCAAACGGTTCCACGGCCTGGCTCCGAAGGGCCCAGATATAAACATTAAGCCTAACGATGGCGTTAGGAGTCGATTGATGAAAGTAGATACCAAACCTCCTCAATATCTCTGCAATAATATTGTGCAGAGGAAATCTCAGCCCAGCCTTTAAAAAGCTTTTGAAGATAACAATCTCATCCTTCCCTGGCTTCGGGGTGGTTTCTTCTCCCCCGAAGCGGAGTAGCTTCTTCTGATCTTCATTGAAATAACCTGCTTTCACCATCTTCGAAAGATCAGCTTTTGAAACAGTTGATTTCCCAAAATCCAGGTGACTGGGCTTGCTGGGCGTAGCAATGTGGTAGTCATCTTCGGAGTCAGTCCCATCAATGTTTTCTTCTTCTTCTTCGACTGTTGTCGGGTTTGCTTCGGCAGCAGGCCTTTCTTCCGCAGTCACTAGACCGGAGCGCTGCATCGCTTCGGAGATGGGCATAGTGTCCGAACCTTCGGCTTCGTCTCCCTCACGTGCAACTTTGGCAGTAGATCGCACTCGTGCCATGTGATTCTGAGTTTGGGGAAGTCAGAAACTTTTTTTTTTCTTTTCTCCGAAGCTCTCCTTTCTGACGAAGCAAGCGTCGAGACGGACCTTCGTTCGGTTTTGAGAGTCAAGCTTCGGCTATGGTGGAAAATTTTGTCAGCAAAACAGTGCAAATAGCAATGAATGCTGTGGTAACTTCACACCTACCCGTTTGTTTATATAGTACTGCAGGTAAGAAGGCGAAGCGGCAAGATTTTTACACCAGACGGGCGGTCACTTGTACTCGCTGTGCAGTGGACCGCAAAGATCAAACAGTAACTCTGCAAGGTGGGCCTGGCACGTGCTCGGAAGCCGGATCGTTTCTCCGCAACGAGCTCAGGGAAGGTGTTTTTTGGACCTTCGGCTTCCCGAAGCTGAAGAGGTTTTTTTTTCACGGGTCAAGCTCGTTATGAAAAACGATCTAGCACCGCGAAAGGGGCTACTGTTGGGGTCGTGCTTCGGTGCGCCGAAGGTCTCACACGAAGAAGCAGCTTCGGCTGGAGTCGTCTCCAAGAGATGGCCGAAGGTTCCTTTTCATGGAGCTTCGGCGTTTTAAACCGACATAGAGATAGAATGACCTTTTTATTCATATAGGTCTGAGTCAATGTTGTAAACATTTGTAAGAGGCATAATTGTAATTTGTCACAGGCTGCGACCTGTGCCTATAAATAGATGAACAGTACCTCTGTACTGTTCACGCGAACCTGTCATTTGCCTTCACGTCACACTTGTACTCCTGCCTTCCTCAAGACTGAAGGTACATCTGTCATTTATATTCATTCGTATTAATGGAAATGAAAATGATTCTATGTTAACATTTGAATGTCCATTTTATACCTCATGATTTATGTAAATGCTTCATCCTACGTTATTATGTCTACGAAGGTGCGTCCTTCGTAACCTTCGTCCGAAGTTCCTTATGTCCCGAAGGGATATAATGAAGTGGAGGACGAAAGACCTTAATATTTAACATTTTCTGTGTTGCCTTGTTCTTAACTCTGAAGCATTTGAGAACAAGCCCCCAACAGACCATTTCTTGGTAAAAAATCCGTAGGTGTTAGCCTCTGGTATTATTGAAAATGGTCGTTCATGGCTATTTTCATCAAAAATGGGGGTTGTGTGGCCATTTATCATCGACCAGAGGCTCGTACACCTCAAACCCACATATGTTTCCTTGCCATAGATCACATTCTTGGATTTCTGGTGGAGACCATTTCTTGGTCAAAAATTCGTATGTGTTAGCCTTCGGTATTATTGAAAATGGTCGTTCGTGGCTATTTTCGACAAAATGGGGGTTGTGTGGCCATTGATCATCGACCAGAGGCTCGTACACCTCACCCCACATATGTTTCCTTGCCATAGGTCACATTCTAGGATTTCTGGTGGAGACCATTTCTTGGGCAAAAATCCGAATGTGTTAGCCTTCGGTATTTTTGAAAATGGTCATTCATGGCTATTTTCGACAAAAATGGGGGTTGTGTGGCCATTGATCTTCGACCAGAGGCTCATACACCTCACTACACATATGTTTCCTTGCCATAGATCAAATTCTTGGATTTATGGTGGAGACCATTTCTTGGTCAAAATTCCATAGGTGTTAGCCTTCAGTGTCATTGAAAATGGTCGTTCATGGCTATTTTCGACAAAAATGGGGGTTGTGTGGCCATTGATCATCGACCAGAGGCTCGTACACTTCACCCCACATATGTTTTCTTGCCATAGATCATATTCTTGGATTTCTGGTGGAGACCATTTCTTGGTCAAAAATCTGTTGGTGTTAGCCTTCGGTGTTATTGAAAATGGTCGTTCATGGCTATTATCGAATGAAATGGGGGTTGTGTGGCCATTTATCATCGACCAGAGGCTCATACACCTCACCCCACATATGTTTCCTTGCCATAGATCACATTCTTGGATATCTGGTGGAGACCATTTCTTGGTCAAAAATCCGTACGTGTTAGCCTTCGGTATTATTAAAAATGGTCATTCATGGCTATTTTCGACAAAAATGGGGGTTGTGTGGCCATTGATCATCGACCAAAGGCTCGTACACCTAACCCCACATATGTTTCTTTGCCATAGATCACATTCTTTGATTTCTGGTGGAGACCATTTCATGGTCAAAAATCTGAATGTGTTAGCCTTCGGAACTATTGAAAATGGTCGTTCATGGCTATTTTCGACAAAAATGGGGGTTGTGTGGCCATTGATATTGGACCAGAGGCTCATACACCTCACTACACATATGTTTCCTTGCCATAGATCACATTCTTCGATTTATGGTGGAGACCATTTCTTGGTCACAAATCCGTAGGTGTTAGCCTTCAGTGTCATTGAAAATGGTCGTTCATTGCTATTTTCGACAAAAATTAGGGTTGTGTGGCCATTGATCGTCGACAAGAGGCTCATACACCTCACCCCATATATGTTTCCTTGCCGTAGATCACATTCTTGGATTTCTAGTGGAGACCATTTCTTGGTCAAAAATCCGTAGGTGTTAGCCTTCGGTATTATTGAAAATGGTCGTTCATGGCTATTTTCGACAAAAATGGGGGTTGTGTGGCCATTGATCATCGACCAGAGGCTCATACACCTCACCTCACATATGTTTCCTTGCCATAGATCACATTCTTGGATTTCTGGTGGAGACCATTTCTTGGTCAAAAATCCGTAGGTGTTGGCCTCTAGTATTATTGAAAATGGTCGCTCATGGCAATTTTCATAAAAAATGGGGGTTGTGTGGCCATTTATCATCGACTAGAGGCTCATAAACCTCACCCCGCATATGTTTCCTTGCCATAGATCACATTCTTGGATTTCTGGTGGAGACCATTTCTTGGTCAAAAACTCGTACTTGTTAGCCTTCGGTATTATTGAAAATGGTCGTTCATGGCTATTTTCGGCAAAATGGGGGTTGTGTGGCCATTGATCATCGACAAGAGGCTCGTACACCTCACCCCACATATGTTTCCTTGCCATAGAGCACATTCTTGGATTTCTGGTGGAGACCATTTCTTGGGCAAAAATCCGAATGTGTTAGCCTTTGGTATTTTTGAAAATGGTCATTCATGGCTATTTTCGACAAAAATGGGGGTTGTGTGGCCATTGATCTTCGACCAGAGGCTCATACACCTCACTACACATATGTTTCCTTGCCATAGATCACATTCTTGGATTTATGGTGGAGACCATTTCTTGGTCAAAAATCCGAATGTGTTAGCCTTCGGTATTTTTGAAAATGGTCATTCATGGCTATTTTCGACAAAAATGGGGGTTGTGTGGCCATTGATCTTCGACCAGAGGCTCATACACCTCACTACACATATGTTTCCTTGCCATAGATCAAATTCTTGGATTTATGGTGGAGACCATTTCTTTGTCAAAATTCCATAGGTGTTAGCCTTCAGTGTCATTGAAAATGGTCGTTCATGGCTATTTTCGACAAAAATGGGGCTTGTGTGGCCATTGATCATCGACCAGAGGCTCGTACACTTCACCCCACATATGTTTTCTTGCCATAGATCATATTCTTGGATTTCTGGTGGGGACCATTTCTTGGTCAAAAATCTGTTGGTGTTAGCCTTCGGTGTTATTGAAAATGGTCGTTCATGGCTATTATCGAATGAAATGGGGGTTGTGTGGCCATTTATCATCGACCAGAGGCTCATACACCTCACCCCACATATGTTTCCTTGCCATAGATCACATTCTTGGATATCTGGTGGAGACCATTTCTTGGTCAAAAATCCGTACGTGTTAGCCTTCGGTATTATTAAAAATGGTCATTCATGGCTATTTTCGACAAAAATGGGGGTTGTGTGGCCATTGATCATCGACCAAAGGCTCGTACACCTCACCCCACATATGTTTCTTTGCCATAGATCACATTCTTTGATTTCTGGTGGAGACCATTTCATGGTCAAAAATCTGAATGTGTTAGCCTTCGGAACTATTGAAAATGGTCGTTCATGGCTATTTTCGACAAAAATGGGGGTTGTGTGGCCATTGATATTGGACCAGAGGCTCATACACCTCACTACACATATGTTTCCTTGCCATAGATCACATTCTTCGATTTATGGTGGAGACCATTTCTTGGTCACAAATTCGTAGGTGTTAGCCTTCAGTGTCATTGAAAATGGTCGTTCATTGCTATTTTCGACAAAAATTAGGGTTGTGTGGCCATTGATCGTCGACAAGAGGCTCATACACCTCACCCCATATATGTTTCCTTGCCGTAGATCACATTCTTGGATTTCTAGTGGAGACCATTTCTTGGTCAAAAATCCGTAGGTGTTAGCCTTCGGTATTATTGAAAATGGTCGTTCATGGCTATTTTCGACAAAAATGGGGGTTGTGTGGCCATTAATCATCGACCAGAGGCTCATACACCTCACCTCACATATGTTTCCTTGCCATAGATCACATTCTTGGATTTCTGGTGGAGACCATTTCTTGGTCAAAAATCCGTAGGTGTTGGCCTCTAGTATTATTGAAAATGGTCGCTCATGGCAATTTTCATAAAAAATGGGGGTTGTGTGGCCATTTATCATCGACTAGAGGCTCATAAACCTCACCCCGCATATGTTTCCTTGCCATAGATCACATTCTTGGATTTCTGGTGGAGACCATTTCTTGGTCAAAAACTCGTACTTGTTAGCCTTCGGTATTATTGAAAATGGTCGTTCATGGCTATTTTCGGCAAAATGGGGGTTGTGTGGCCATTGATCATCGACAAGAGGCTCGTACACCTCACCCCACATATGTTTCCTTGCCATAGATCACATTCTCGGATTTCTGGTGGAGACCATTTCTTGGGCAAAAATCCGAATGTGTTAGCCTTTGGTATTTTTGAAAATGGTCATTCATGGCTATTTTCGACAAAAATGGGGGTTGTGTGGCCATTGATCTTCGACCAGAGGCTCATACACCTCACTACACATATGTTTCCTTGCCATAGATCACATTCTTGGATTTATGGTGGAGACCATTTCTTGGTCAAAAATCCGTAGGTGTTAGCCTTCAGTGTCATTGAAAATGGTCGTTCATGGCTATTTTCGACAAAAATTAGGGTTGTGTGGCCATTGATCGTCGACGAGAGGCTCATACACCTCACCCCACATATGTTTCCTTGCCGTAGATCACATTCTTGGATTTCTGGTGGAGACCATTTCTTGGTCAAAAATCCGTAGGTGTTAGCCTTCGATATTATTGAAAATGGTCGTTCATGGCTATTTTCGACAAAAATAAGGGTTGTGTGGCCATTGATCATCGACCAGAGGCTCATACACCTCACCCCACATATGTTTCCTTGCCATAGATCACATTCTTGGATTTCTGGTGGAGACCATTTCTTGGTCAAAAAACCGTAGGTGTTAGCCTCTAGTATTATTGAAAATGGTCGCTCATGGCTATTTTCATAAAAAATGGGGGTTATGTGGCCATTTATCATCGACTAGAGGCTCATAAACCTCACCCCACATATGTTTCCTTGCCATAGATCACATTCTTGGATTTCTGGTGGAGACCATTTCTTGGTCAAAAACTCGTACGTGTTAGCCTTCAGTATTATTGAAAATGGTTGTTCATGGCTATTTTCGGCAAAATGGGGGTTGTGTGGCCATTGATCATCGACCAGAGGCTCGTACACCTCACCCCACATATGTTTCCTTGCCATAGATCACATTCTTGGATTTCTGGTGGAGACCATTTCTTGGGCAAAAATCCGAATGTGTTAGCCTTTGGTATTTTTGAAAATAGTCAGTCATGGCTTTTTTCGACAAAAATGGGGGTTGTGTGGCTATAATCTTCGACCAGAGGCTCATACACCTCACTACACATATGTTTCCTTGCCATAGATCACATTCTTGGATTTATGGTGGAGACCATTTCTAGGTCAAAAATCCGTAGGTGTTAGCCTTCAGTGTCATTGAAAATGGTCGTTCATGGCTATTTTCGACAAAAATTAGGGTTGTGTGGCCATTTATCGTCGACCAGAGGCTCATACACCTCACCCCACATATGTTTCCTTGCCGTAGATCACATTCTTGGATTTCTGGTGGAGACCATTTCTTGGTCAAAAATCCGTAGGTGTTAGCCTTCGGTATTATTGAAAATGGTCGTTCATGGCTATTTCGACAAAAATGGGGGTTGTGTGGCCATTGATCATCGACCAGAGGCTCATACACCTCACCCCACATATGTTTGCTTGCCTTAGATCACATTCTTGGATTTCTAGTGGAGACCATTTCTTGGTCAAAAATCCGTAGGTGTTAGCCACTAGTATTATTGAAAATGGTCGCTCATGGCTATTTTCATAAAAAATGGGGGTTGTGTGGCCATTTATCATCGACTAGAGGCTCATAAACCTCACCCCACATATGTTTCCTTGCCATAGATCACATACTTGGATTTCTGGTGGAGACCATTTCTTGGTCAAAAACTCGTACGTGTTAGCCCTCAGTATTATTGAAAATGGTCGTTCATGGCTATTTTCGGCAAAATGGGGGTTGTGTGGCCATTGATCATCGACCAGAGGCTCGTACACCTCACCCCACATATGTTTCCTTGCCATAGATCACATTCTTGGATTTCTGGTGGAGACCATTTCTTGGGCAAAAATCCGAATGTGTTAGCCTTTGGTATTTTTGAAAATGGTCATTCATGGCTATTTTCGACAAAAATGGGGGTTGTGTGGCCATTGATCTTCGACCAGAGGCTCATACACCTCACTACACATATGTTTCCTTGCCATAGATCACATTCTTGGATTTATGGTGGAGACCATTTCTTGGTCAGAAATCCATAGGTGTTAGCGTTTAGTGTCATTGAAAATGGTCGTTCATGGCTATTTTCGACAAAAATGGGGGTTGTGTGGCCATTGATCATCGACCAGAGGCTCGTACACTTCACCCCACATATGTTTTCTTTCCATAGATCACATTCTTGGATTTCTGGAGGAGACCATTCCTTGGTCAAAAATCTGTTGGTGTTAGCCTTCGGTATTATTGAAAATGGTCGTTCATGGCTATTTTCGACTAAAATAGGGGTTGTGTGGCCATTTATCATCGACCAGAGGCTCGTGCAATTCACCCCACATATGTTTCCTTGCCATAGATCACATTCTTGGATTTCCGGTGGAGACCATTTCTTGGTCAAAAATCTGTACGGGTTAGCCTTCGGTATTATTGAATATGGTCATTCATGGCTATTTTCGACAGAAATGGGGGTTGTGTGGCCAATGATCATCGACCAGAGGCTCGTACACCTGACCCCACATATATTTCCTTGCCATAGATCACATTCTTGGATTTTCGGTGGAGACCATTTATTGTTCAAAAATCTGTACATGTTAGCCTTCAGTATTATTGAAAATGGTCATTCATGGCTATTTTCGACAAAAATGGGGGTTGTGTGGCCATTGATCATCGACCAGAGGCTCGTAAACCTCACCCCACATATGTTTCCTAGCCATAGATCACATTCTTTGATTTCTGGTGGAGACCATTTCTTGGTCAAAAATCTGAATGTTTTAGCCTTCGGTACTATTGAAAATGGTCGTTCATGGCTATTTTCGACAAAAATGGGGGCTGTGTGGCCATTGATATTCGACCAAAGGCTCATACACCTCACTACACATATGTTTCCTTGCCATAGATCACATTCTTGGATTTATTGTGGAGACCATTTCTTGGTGAAAAATCCGTAGGTGTTAGCCTTCAGTGTCATTGAAAATGGTCGTTCATGGCTAGTTTCGACAAAAATGGGGTTTGTGTGGCCATTGATCATCGACCAAAGGCTCGTACACTTCACCCCACATATGTTTTCTTGCCAGAGATCACATTGTAGGATTTCTGGTGGAGACCATTTCTTGGTCAAAAATCCGTTGGTGTTAGCCTTCGGTATTATTGAAAATGGTCGTTCATGGCTATTTTCGACTAAATGGGGGTTGTGTGGCCATTTATCATCGACCAGAGGCTCATGCACCTCACCCCACATATGTTTCCTTGCCATAGATCACATTCTTGGATTTCTGGTGGAGACCATTTCTTGGTCAAAAATCCGTACGTGTTAGCCTTCGGTATTATTGAAAATGGTCATTCATGGCTACTTTCGACAAAAATGGGGGTTGTGTGGCCAATGATCATCAACCAGAGGCTCGTAAACCTCACCCCACATATGTTTCCTTGCCATAGATCACATTCTTTGATTTCTGGTGGAGACCATTTTTTGGTCAAAAATCCGAATGTGTTAGCCTTCAGTGTCATTGAAAATGGTCGTTATGGCTATTTTCGACAAAAATTAGGGTTGTGTGGCCATTGATCATCGACCAGAGGCTCGTACACCTCAACCCACATATGTTTCCTTGCCATAGATCACATTCTTGGATTTATGGTGGAGACCATTTTTTGGTCAAAAATCCGTAGTTGTTAGCCTTCAATGTCATTGAAAATGGTTGTTCATGGCTATTTTCGACAAAAATAGGGGTTGTGTGGCCATTGATCAACGACTAGAGGCTCGTACACCTCACCCCACATATGTTTCCTTGTTGTAGATCACATTCTTGGATTTCTTGTGGAGACCATTTCTTGGTCAAAAATCCGTAGGTGTTAGCCTCTAGTATTATTGAAAATGGTCGCTCATGGCTATTTTCATCAAAAATGGGGGTTGTGTGGCCATCTATCATCGACTAGAGGCTCGTAAACCTCACCCACATATGTTTCCTTTCCATAGATCACATTCTTGGATTTCTGGTGGAGACCATTTCTTGGCAAAAAAATCCGAATGTGTTAGCCTTCGGTATTTTTGAAAATGGTCATTCATGGCTATTTTCGACACAAATGGGGGTTGTGTGGCCATTGTTCTTCGACCAGAGTCTCATACACCTCACTACACATATGTTTCCTTGCCATAGATCACATTCTTGGATTTATGGTGGAGACCATTTCTTGGTCAGAAATCCATAGGTGTTAGCCTTTAGTGTCATTGAAAATGGTCATTCATGGCTATTTTCGACAAAAATGGGGGTTGTGTGGCCATTGATCATCGACCAGAGGCTCGTACACTTCACCCCACATATGTTTTCTTTCCATAGATCACATTCTTGGATTTCTGGAGGAGACCATTTCTTGGTCAAAAATCTGTTGGTGTTAGCCTTCGGTATTATTGAAAATGGTCGTTCATGGCTATTTTTGAATAAAATGCGGGTTGTGTGGCCATTTATCATCGACCAGAGGCTCGTACAATTCACCCCACATATGTTTCCTTGCCATAGTTCACATTCTTGGATTTCTGGTGGAGACCATTTCTTGGTCAAAAATCCGTACGTGTTAGCCTTCGGTATTATTGAAAATGGTCATTCATGGCTATTTTCGACAAAAATGGGGGTTGTGTGGCCATTGATCTTCGACCAGAGGCTCATACACCTCACTACACTTATGTTTCCTTTCCATATATCACATTCTTAGATTTATGGTGGAGACCATTTCTTGGTCAAAAATCCATAGGTGTTAGCCTTCAGTGTCATTGAAAATGGTCGTTCATGGCTATTTTCGACAAAACTGGGGGTTGTGTGGCCATTGATCATCGACCGGAGGCTCGTACACTTCACCCCACATATGTTTTCTTGCCATAGATCACATTCTTGGATTTCTAGAGGAGACCAATTTTTGGTCAAAAATCTGTTGGTGTTAGCCTTCGGTATTATTGAAAATGGTCGTTCATGGCTATTTTCGACTAAAATGGGGGTTGTGTGGCCATTTATCATCGACCAGAGGCTCATACACCTCACCCCACATATGTTTCCTTGCTATAGATCACATTCTTGGATTTCTGGTGGAGACCATTTCTTGGTCAAAAATCCGTACGAGTTAGCCTTCGGTATTATTGAAAATGGTCATTCGTGGCTACTTTCGACAAAAATGGGGGTTGTGTGGCCAATGATCATCAACCAGAGGCTCGTAAACCTCACCCCACATATGTTTCCTTGCCATAGATCACATTCTTTGATTTCTGGTGGAGACCATTTTTTGGTCAAAAATCCGAATGTGTTAGCCTTCAGTGTCATTGAAAATGGTCGTTATGGCTATTTTCGACAAAAATTAGGGTTGTGTGGCCATTGATCATCGACCAGAGGCTCGTACACCTCAACCCACATATGTTTCCTTGCCATAGATCACATTCTTGGATTTATGGTGGAGACCATTTTTTGGTCAAAAATCCGTAGTTGTTAGCCTTCAATGTCATTGAAAATGGTTGTTCATGGCTATTTTCGACAAAAATAGGGGTTGTGTGGCCATTGATCAACGACTACAGGCTCGTACACCTCACCCCACATATGTTTCCTTGTCGTAGATCACATTCTTGGATTTCTGGTGGAGACCATTTCTTGGTCAAAAATCCGTAGGTGTTAGCCTCTAGTATTATTGAAAATGGTCGCTCATGGCTATTTTCATCAAAAATGGGGGTTGTGTGGCCATCTATCATCGACTAGAGGCTCGTAAACCTCACCCACATAAGTTTCCTTGCCATAGATCACATTCTTGGATTTCTGGTGGAGACCATTTCTTAGGAAAAAATCCGAATGTGTTAGCCTTCGGTATTTTTGAAAATGGTCATTCATGGCTATTTTCGACACAAATGGGGGTTGTGTGGCCATTGATCTTCGACCAGAGGCTCATACACCTCACTACACATATGTTTCCTTGCCATAGATCACATTCTTGGATTTATGGCGGAGACCATTTCTTGGTCAGAAATCCATAGGTGTTAGCCTTTAGTGTCATTGAAAATGGTCGTTCATGGCTATTTTCGACAAAACTGGGGGTTGTGTGGCCATTGATCATCGACCGAAGGCTCGTACACTTCACCCCACATATGTTTTCTTGCCATAGATCACATTCTTGGATTTCTGGAGGAGACCATTTCTTGGTCAAAAATCTGTTGGTGTTAGCCTTCGGTATTATTGAAAATGGTCGTTCATGGCTATTTTTGACTAAAATGGGGGTTGTGTGGCCATTTATCATCGACCGGAGGCTCGTACACCTCACCCCACAAATGTTTCCTTGCCATAGATCACATTCTTGGATTTCTGGTGGAGACCATTTCTTGGTCAAAAATCCGTATGTGTTAGCCTTCGGTATTATTGAAAATGGTCGTTCATGGCTATTTTCGACAAAAATGGGGGTTGTGTGGCCATTTATCTTCGACCAGAGGCTCGTACACCTCACCCCACATATGTTTCATTACCATAGATCACAATCTTGGATTTCTCGTGGAGACCATTTCTTGGTCAAAAATTCGTACTGTTAGCCTTCTGTATTATTGAAAATGGTCGTTCATGGCTAGTTTCGACAAAAATGGGGGTTGTGTGGCCATTGTTCATCGACCAGAGCCTCGTACACCTCACCCCACATATGTTTTCTTGCCATAGATCAGAATCTTGGATTTCTCGTGGAGACCATTTGTTGGTCAAAAATTCGTAGGTGTTAGCCTTCAGTGTCATTGAAAATGGTCATTCATGGCTATTTTCGATAAAAATGGGGGTTGTGTGGCCATTGATCATCGACTAGAGGATCGTACACCTCACCCCACAAAAGTTTCCTTACCATAGATCACATTCTTGGATTTCTGGTGGAGACCATTTCTTGGTCAAAAATCCGTAGGTGTTAGCCATCGGTATTATTGAAAATGGTCGTTCATGGCTATTTTCGAAAAAATGGGGGTTGTGTGGCCATTGATCATCGACTAGAGGCTCACACACCTCACCCCACATATGTTTCCTTGCCATAGATCACATTCTTGGATTTATGGCGGAGACCATTTCTTGGTCAGAAATCCATAGGTGTTAGCCGTTAGTGTCATTGAAAATGGTCGTTCATGGCTATTTTCGACAAAAATGGGGGTTGTGTGGCCATTGATCATCGACCAGAGGCTCGTATACTTCACCCCACATATGTTTTCTTTCCATAGATCACATTCTTGGATTTCTGGAGGAGACCATTTCTTGGTCAAAAATCTGTTGGTGTTAGCCTTCGGTATTATTGAAAATGGTCGTTCATGGCTATTTTTGAATAAAATGGGGGTTGTGTGGCCATTTATCATCGACCAGAGGCTCGTACAATTCACCCCACATATGTTTCCTTGCCATAGATCACATTCTTGGATTTCTGGTGGAGACCATTTCTTGGTCAAAAATCCGTACGTGTTAGCCTTCGGTATTATTGAAAATGGTCATTCATGGCTATTTTCGACAAAAATTGGGGTTGTGTGGCCATTGATCTTCGACCAGAGGCTCATACACCTCACTACACTTATGTTTCCTTGCCATATATCACATTCTTAGATTTATGGTGGAGACCATTTCTTGGTCAAAAATCCATAGGTGTTAGCCTTCAGTGCCATTGAAAATGGTCGTTCATGGCTATTTTCGACAAAACTGGGGGTTGTGTGGCCATTGATCATCGACCGGAGGCTCGTACACTTCACCCCACATATGTTTTCTTGCCATAGATCACATTCTTGGATTTCTAGAGGAGACCATTTCTTGGTCAAAAATTTGTTGGTGTTAGCCTTCGGTATTATTGAAAATGGTCGTTCATGGCTATTTTTGACTAAAATGGGGGTTGTGTGGCCATTTATCATCGACCGGAGGCTCGTACACCTCACCCCACAAATGTTTCCTTGCCATAGATCACATTCTTGGATTTCTGGTGGAGACCATTTCTTGGTCAAAAATCCGTATGTGTTAGCCTTCGGTATTATTGAAAATGGTCGTTCATGGCTATTTTCGACAAAAATGGGGGTTGTGTGGCCATTTATCTTCGACCAGAGGCTCATACACCTCACCCCACATATGTTTCATTACCATAGATCACAATCTTGGATTTCTCGTGGAGACCATTTCTTGGTCAAAAATTCGTACTGTTAGCCTTCTGTATTATTGAAAATGGTCGTTCATGGCTAGTTTCGACAAAAATGGGGGTTGTGTGGCCATTGTTCATCGACCAGAGCCTCGTACACCTCACCCCACATATGTTTTCTTGCCATAGATCAGAATCTTGGATTTCTCGTGGAGACCATTTGTTGGTCAAAAATTCGTAGGTGTTAGCCTTCAGTGTCATTGAAAATGGTCATTCATGGCTATTTTCGATAAAAATGGGGGTTGTGTGGCCATTGATCATCGACTAGAGGATCGTACACCTCACCCCACAAAAGTTTCCTTGCCATAGATCACATTCTTGGATTTCTGGTGGAGACCGTTTCTTGGTCAAAAATCCTTAGGTGTTAGCCATCGGTATTATTGAAAATGGTCGTTCATGGCTATTTTCGAAAAAAATGGGGGTTGTGTGGCCATTGATCATCGACCAGAGGCTCACACACCTCACCCCACATATGTTTCCTTGCCATAGATCACATTCTTGGATTTCTGGTGGAGACCATTTTCAATAATACCAGAGGCTAACACCTACGGATTTTTGACAAAGAAATGGTCACCTATGGATTTTTGACCAAGAAATGGATTCCACCAGAAATCCAAGAATGTGATCTATGGCAAGGAAACATATGTGGGGTGAGGTGTATGAGCCTCTGGTCGATGATCAATGGCCACACAACCCCCATTTTTATCAAAAATAGCCATGAACGACCATTTACAATAATATCGAAGGCTAACACCTATGGATTTTTGACCAAGAAATGGTCTCCACCAGAAATCCAAGAATTTGATCTATGGCAAGGAAACATATGTGGGGTGAGGTGTACGAGCCTCTGGTCGATGATCAATGGCCACAGAACCCCCATTTTTGTCGAAAATAGCCATGAACGACCATTTTCAATAATACCGAAGGCTAACATGTACGGATTTTTTACCAAGAAATCGTCTCCACCAGAAATCCAAGAATATGATCTATGGCAAGGAATTATATGTCGGGTGAGGTGTACGAGCCTCTGGTCGATGATCAATGGCCACACAACCCCCATTTTTGTCGAAAATAGCCATGAACGACCATTTTCAATAATGCCCAAGGCTAACACGTACGGATTTTTGACCAAGAAATCGTCTCCACGAGAAATCCAAGATTTTGATCTATGGCAATAAAACATATGTGGGGTGAGGTGTACGAGCCTCTGGTCGATGATCAATGGCCACACAACCCCCATTTTTGTCGAAAATAGCCATGAACGACCATTTTCAATAATACCGAAGGCTAACACCTATGGATTTTTGACCAAGAAATGGTCTCCACCAGAAATACAAGAATCTGATCTATGGCAAGGAAACATATGTGGGGTGAGGTGTATGATCCTCTGGACGATTATCAATGGCCACACAACCCCCATTTTTGACCAACAAATGGTCTCCACGAGAAATCCAAGATTGTGATCTATGGCAAGAAAACATATGTGGGGTGAAGTGTACGAGCCTCTTGTCGATGATCAATGGCCAAGCAACCCCCATTTTTGTCGAAAATAGCCATGAACGACCATTTTCAATGACACTGAAGGCTAACACCTATGGATTTTTGACCAAGAAATGGTCTCCACCATAAATCCGAGAATGTGATCTATGGCAAGGAAACATATGTGTAGTGAGGTGTATGAGCCTCTGGTTGAAGATCAATGGCCACACAACCCCCATTTGTGTCGAAAATAGCCATGAATAACCATTTTCAATAATACCGAAGGCTAACACGTACGGATTTTTGACCAAGAAATGGTCTCCACTAGAAATCCAAGAATGTGATCTATGGCAAGGAAACATATGTGGGGTGAGGTGTATGAGCCTCTGGTCGATGATCCATGGCCACACAACCCCCATTTTTGTCGAAAATAGCCATGAACGACCATTTACAATAATACCGAAGGCTAACACCTACGGATTTTTGACCAAGAAATGGTCTCCACAGAAAATCCAAGAATGTGATCTATGGCAAGGAAACATATGCGGGGTGAGGTGTACGAGCCTCTGGTCGATGATCAATGGCCACACAACCCCCATTTTTGTCGAAAATAGCCATGAACGACCATTTTCAATAATTCCGAAGGCTAACACCTACAGATTTTTGACCAAGAAATCGTCTCCACCAGAAATCCAAGAATATGATCTATGGCAAGGAAACATATTTGGGGTGAGGTGTACGAGCCTCTGGTCGATGATCAATGGCCCCACAACCCCCATTTTTGTCGAAAACACCCATGAACGACCATTTTCAATAATACCGAAGGCTAACACGTACGGATTTTTGACCAAGAAATGGTCTCCATGAGAAATCCAAGATTGTGATCTATGGCAATTAAACATATGTGGGGTGAGGTGTACGAGCCTCTGGTCGATGATAAATGGCCACATAACCCCCATTTTTGTCGAAAATAGCCATGAACGACCATTTTCAATAATACCGAAGGCTAACACCTACAGTTTTTTGACCAAGAAATGGTCTCCACCAGAAATCCAAGAATGTGATCTATGGCAAGGAAACATATGTGGGGTGAGGTGTACGAGCCCCTGGTCGATTATCAATGGCCACACAACCCCCATTTTTGTCAAAAATTGCCATGAACGACTATTTTCAATGACACTGAAGGATAACACCTATGGATTTTTGACCAAGAATTGGTCTCCACCATAGATCCAAGAATGTGATCTGTGGCAAGAAAACATATGTGTAGTGAGGTGTATGAGCCTCTAGTTGAAGATAAATGGCCACACAACCCCCATTTTTGTCGAAAATAGCCATGAATGACCATTTTCAATAATACCGAAGGCTAACACATTCAGATTTTTGCCCAAGAAATGGTCTCCACCAGAAATCCAAAAATGTGATCTATGTCAAGGAAACATATGTGGGGTGAGGTGTATGAGCCTCTGGTCGATGATCAATGGCCACAGAACCTCTATTTTGTCAAAAATAGCCATGAACGACCATTTTCAATAATACCGAAGGCTAACACGTACGGATTTTTGACCAAGAAATGGTCTCCACCAGAAATCCAAGAATGTGATCTACGACAAGGAAACATATGTGGGTGAGGTGTAAGAGCCTCTGGTCGATGATCAATGGCCACAGAACCCCCATTTTGTCGAAAATAGCCTTTAACGACCATTTTCAATAATACCGAAGGCTAACACGTCCGAATTTTTGACCAAGAAATGGTCTCCACAGAAATGCAAGAGTGTGCTCTACGGCAAGGAAACATATGTGTGGTGAGGTGTACGAGCCTCTGGTCGATGATAAATGGCCACACAACCCCCATTTTTGATGAAAATAGCCTTGAACGACCATTTTCAATAATATCGAAAGCTAACACCTACGGATTTTTGACCAACAAATGGTCTCCACCAGAAATCCAAGAATGTGGTCTATGGCAAGGACACATATGTGGGGTGAGGTGTATGAGCCTTTGGTCGATGATCAATGGCCACACAACCCCCATTTTTGTCGAAAATAGCCATGAACGACCATTTTCAATAATACCGAAGGCTAACACCTACGGATTTTTGACCATGAAATGGTCACCACTAGAAAAATCCAAGAATGTGGTCTATGGCAAGGAAACACATGTGGGGTGAGGTGTATGAGCCTTTGGTCGATGATCAATTGCCACACAACCCCCATTTTTATCGAAAATAGCCATGAACGACCATTTTCAATAATACCGATGGCTAACACCTACGGATTTTTGACCAAGAAATGGTCTCCACCAGAAATCCAAGAATGTGATATATGGCAAGGAAACTTATGTGGGGTGAGGTGTACGATCCTCTGGTCGATGATCAATGGCGACACAACCCCCATCTTTGTCGAAAATAGCCATGAATGACCGTTTTCAATGACACTGAAGGCTAACACCTACAAATTTTTGACCAACAAATGGTATCCACGAGAAATCCAAGATTCTGATCTATGGCAAGAAAACATATGTGGGGTGAAGTGTATGAGCCTCTGGTCGATGATCAATGGCCACACAACCCCCAGTTTTGTCGAAAATAGCCATGAACGACCATTTTCAATGACACTGAAGGCTAACACCTATGGATTTTTGACCAAGAAATGGTCTGCACCATAAATCCAAGAATGTGATCTATGGCAAGGAAACATAAGTGTAGTGAGGTGTATGAGCCTCTGGTTGAAGATCAATGGCCACACAACCCGCATTTTTGTCGAAAATAGCCACGAATGACCATTTTCAATAATACCGAAGGCTAACACGTACGGATTTTTGACCAAGAAATGGTCTCCACCAGAAATCCAAGAATGTGATCTATGGCAAGGAAAGATATGTGGGGTGAATTGTACGAGCCTCTGGTCGATGATAAATGGCCACACAACCCCCATTTTAGTCGAAAATAGCCATGAACGACCATTTTCAATAATACCGAAGGCTAACACGTACAGATTTTTGACCAAGAAATGGTCTCCACCAGAAATCCAAGAATGTGATCTATGGCAAGGAAACATATGTGGGGTGAGGTGTATGAGCCTCTGGTCGATGATAAATGGCCACACAACCCCCATTTTAGTCGAAAATAGCCATGAACGACCATTTTCAATAATACCGAAGGCTAACACCAATGGATTTTTGACCAAGAAATGGTCTCCACCAGAAATCCTAGGATGTGATCTCTAGCAAGAAAACATATGTGGGGTGAAGTGTACGAGCCTCTGGTCCATGATCAATGGCCACACAAACCCCATTTTTGTCGAAAATAGCCATGAACGACCATTTTCAATGACACTGAAGGCTAACACCTACGGATTTTTGACCAAGAAATGGTCTCCACAATAAATCCAAGAATGCGATCTATGGCAAGGAAACATATGTGTAGTGATGTGTATGAGCCTTTGGTCGAATATCAATGGCCACACAACCCCCATTTTTGTCGAAAATAGCCTTGAACGACCATTTTCAATAGTACCGAAGGCTAAAACATTTAGATTTTTGACCAAGAAATGGTCTCCACCAGAAATCAAAGAATGTGATCTATGGCAAGGAAACATATGTGGGGTGAGGTTTACGAGCCTGTGGTCGATGATCAATGGCCACACAACCCCCATTTTTGTCGAAAATAGCCATGAATGACCATTTTCAATAATACTGAAGGCTAACACGTACAGATTTTTGACCAATAAATGGTCTCCACCGGAAATCCAAGAATGTGATCTATGGCAAGGAAACATATGTGGGGTGAGGTGTACAAGCCTCTGGTCGATGATCATTGGCCACACAACCCCCATTTTTGTCGAAAATAGCCATGAATGACCATATTCAATAATACCGAAGGCTAACACGTACGGATTTTTCACCAAGAAATGCTCTCCACCAGAAATCCAAGAATGTGATCTATGGCAAGTAAACATATGTGGGTGAGGTGTACGAGCCTCTGGTCGATGATAAATGGCCACACAACCCCCATTTTAGTCGAAAATAGCCATGAACGACCATTTTCAATAATACCGAAGGCTTACACCAACAGATTTTTGACCAAGAAATGGCCTCCACTAGAAATCCAAGAATGTGATCTATAGCAAGAAAACATATGTGGGGTGAAGTGTACGAGCCTCTGGTCGATGATCAATGGCCACACAACCACCATTTTTGTCGAAAATAGCCATGAACGACCATTTTCAATGACACTGAAGGCTAACACCTATGGATTTTTGACCAAGAAATGGTCTCCACCACAAATCCAAGAATGTGGTCTATGGCAAGGAAACATATGTGGGGTGAGGTGTATGAGCCTTTGGTCGATGATCAATTGCCACACAACCCCCATTTTTGTCGAAAATAGCCATGAACGACCATTTTCAATAATACCGAAGGCTAACACCTACGGATTTTTGACCAAGAAATGGTCTCCACCAGAAATCCAAGAATGTGATCTATGGCAAGGAAACTTATGTGGGGTGAGGTGTACGAGCCTCTGGTCGATGATCAATGGCGACACAACCCCCATTTTTGTCGAAAATAGCTATGAATGACCATTTTCAATGACACTGAACGCTAACACCTACGATTTTTTGACCAACAAATGGTCTCCACGAGAAATCCAAGATTGTGATCTATGGCAAGAAAACATTTGTGGGGTGAAGTGTACGAGCCTCTGGTCGATAATCAATGGCCACACAACCCCCATTTTTGTCGAAAATAGCCATGAACGACCATTTTCAATGACACTGAAGGCTAACACCTATGGATTTTTGACCAAGAAATGGTCTCCACCATAAATCCAAGAATGTGATCTATGGCAAGGAAACATATGTGTAGTGAGGTGTATGAGCCTCTGGTCAAAGATCAATGGCCACACAACCCCCATTTGTGTCGAAAATAGCCATGAATGACCATTTTCAATAATACCGAAGGCTAACACGTACGGATTTTTTACCAAGAAATGTTCTCCACCAGAAATCCAAGAATGTGATCTATGGCAAGGAAATATATGTGGGGTGAGGTGTATGAGCCTCTGGTCGATGATCAATGGCCACACAACCCCCGTTTTTGTTGAAAATAGCCATGAACGACCATTTACAATAATACCGAAGGCTAACACCTACAGATTTTTGACCAAGAAATGGTCTCCACCAGAAATCCAAGAATGTTTTCTATGGCAAGGAAACATATGTGGGCTGAGGTGTACGAGCCTCTGATCGATGATCAATGGCCACACAACCCCCATTTTGTCGAAAATAGCCATGAACGACCATTTTCAATAATTCCGAAGGCTAACACCTACGGAATTTTGACCAAGAAATCGTCTCCACCAGAAATCCAAGAATATGATCTATGGCAAGGAAACATATTTGGGGTGAGGTGTACGAGCCTCGGGTCGATGATCAATGGCCACACAACCCCCATTTTTGTCGAAAACAGCCATGAACGTCCATTTTCAATAATACCGAAGGCTAACACGTACAGATTTTTGACCAAGAAATGGTCTCCACGAGAAATCCAAGATTGTGATCTATGGCAATTAAACATATGTGGGGTGAGGTGTACGAGCCTCTGTCGATGATAAATGGCCACACAACCCCCATTTTTGTCGAAAATAGCCATGAACGACCATTTTCAATAATACCGAAGGCTAACACCTACGGATTTTTGGCCAAGAAATGGTCTCCACCAGAAATCCAAGAATGTGATCTATGGCAAGGAAACATATGTGGGGTGAGGTGTACGAGCCCCTGGTCGATTATCAATGGCCACACAACCCCCATTTTTGTCGAAAATTGCCATGAACGACTATTTTCAATGACACTGAAGGCTAACACCTATGGATTTTTGACCAAGAACTGGTCGTCACCATAGATCAAAGAATGTGATCTATGGCAAGAAAACATATGTGTAGTGAGGTGTATGAGTCTCTGGTTGAAGATAAATGGCCACACAACCCCCATTTTTGTCGAAAATAGCCATGAATGACCATTTTCAATAATACCGAAGGCTAACACATTCGGATTTTTGCCCAAGAAATGGTCTCCACCAGAAATCCAAAAATGTGATCTATGTCAAGGAAAAATATGTGGGGTGAGGTGTATGAGCCTCTGGTCGATGATCAATGGCCACAGAACCTCTATTTTGTCAAAAATATCCATGAACGACCATTTTCAAGAATACCGAAGGATAACACGTACGGATTTTTGACCAAGAAATGGTCTCCACCAGAAATCCAAGAATGTGATCTACGACAAGGAAACATATGTGGGTGAGGTGTACGAGCCTCTGGTCGATGATCAATGGCCACACAACCCCCATTTTGTCGAAAATAGCCAAGAACGACCATTTTCAATAATACCGAAGGCTAACGCGTACGAATTTTTGACCAAGAAATGATCTCCACCAGAAATCCAAGAGTGTGCTCTATGGCAAGGAAACATATGTGGGGTGAGGTGTACGAGTCTCTGGTCGATTATAAATGGCCACACAACCCCCATTTTTGATGAAAATAGCCATGAACGACCATTTTCAATAATACCGAAAACTAACACCTACGGATTTTTGACCAACAAATGGTCTCCACCAGAAATCCAAGAATGTGGTCTATGGCAAGGAAACATATGTGGGGTGAGGTGTATGAGCCTTTGGTCGATGATCAATGGCCACACAACCCCCATTTTTGTCGAAGATAGCCATGAACGACCATTTTCAATAATACCGAAGGCTAACACCTACGGATTTTTGACCAAGAAATGGTCTCCACCAGAAATCCATGAATGTGGTCTATGGCAAGGAAACACAGGTGGGGTGAGGTGTATGAGCCTTTGGTCGATGATCAATTGCCACACAACCCCCATTTTTGTCGAAAATAGCCATGAACGACCATTTTCAATAATACTGAAGGCTAACACCTACGGATTTTTGACCAAGAAATGGTCTCACCAGAAATCCAAGAATGTGATATATGGCAAGGAAACTTATGTGGGGTGAGGTGTACGATCCTCTGGTCGATGATCAATGGCGACACAACCCCCATTTTTGTCGAAAATAGCCATGAACGACCATTTTCAATGACACTGAAGGCTAACACCTATGGATTTTTGACCAAGAAATGGTCTCCACCATAAATCCAAGAATGTGATCTATGGCAAGGAAACATATGTGTAGTGAGGTTTATGAGCCTCTGGTCGAAGATCAATGGCCACACAACCCCCATTTGTGTCGAAAATAGCCATGAATGACCATTTTCAATAACACCGAAGGCTAACACGTACAGATTTTTGACCAAGAAATGGTCTCCACCAGAAATCCAAGAATGTGATCTATGGCAAGGAAACATATGTGGGGTGAATTGTACGAGCCTTCGGTCGATGATAAATGGCCACACAACCCCCATTTTAGTCAAAAATAGCCATGAACGACCATTTTCAATAATACCGAAGGCTAACACCAATAGATTTTTGACCAAGAAATGGTCTCCTCTAGAAATCCAAGAATGTGATCTATGGCAAGAAAACATATGTGGGGTGAAGTGTACGAGCCTCTAGTCGATGATCAATGGCCACACAACCCCCATTTTTGTCGAAAATAGCCATGAACGACCATTTTCAATGACACTAAAGGCTAACACCTATGGATTTTTGACCAAGAAATGGTGTCCACCATAAATCCAAGAATGTGATCTACGGCAAGGAAACATAAGTGTAGTGAGGTGTATGAGCCTCTGGTCGAAGATCAATGGCCACACAACCCCCATTTTTGTCGAAAATAGCCATGAATGACCATTTTCAAAAATACCGAAGGATAACACATTCGGATTTTTTCCCAAGAAATGATCTCCACCAGAAATCCAAGAATGTGATCTATGGCAAGGAAACATATGTGGGGTGAGGTGTACGAGCCTCTGGTCGATGATCAATGGCCACACAACCCCCATTTTGTCGAAAATAGCCATGAACGACCATTTTCAATAATACCAAAGGCTAACACGTACAAATTTTTGACCAAGAAATGGTCTCCACCAGAAATCCAAGAATGTGATCTATGACAAGGAAACATGTTGGGGACTTGTTCTCAAATGCTATGAGTTAAGAACAAGGCAACATAGAAAATGTTAATCGTTAAAGTCCTTCATCCTTCGAAACATTATTTCCCTTAGGGTATAATGGTTTTCGGACGAAGGTTATGAAGGATATACCTTCATAAATTCATTATATAATGACGAAGGATGAAATGTAAGGAATATAAATGACAACATGAACAATTATGTATTATTATTAAGCATAAACAGAAATATCGTTGAATTACAAGTGTACCTTCAACTGGAAGGAGATGATAGTACAAGCGTGACGCAAAAAGCGAATGCCAAGTAAGCGTGTCCAGTACGGGGGTACTGTTCACCTATTTATAGGCGCGGGACACAACCCATACAAAATTACATTCATGCCCTTTACACTTGATAATAATTCTATAGTAATCTGTTGAGGTCTAAATAGCCTTTTCATCTTTAAGTCGGTTTCACCTTCTGCTGTCACGCCGAAGCTTTCCTGCTTACACCTTCAGCGCTGCACCAACCTTCGTATTATTCTGGTCTACTGTGATGCCGACTTATGTCCGAAGATACCTGTTCACACATTATACTCCAGAAATACTATTAAATCCTGTTTTTGAGGACCTTCGGATGCCGAAGGTCCCCAACAGTAGCCCCTCGCAATAATAATTTGTTTAAAATAATAAATTTAGATTGCGACATGGACGAAGGCTTTACGCCGAAGGTCCGAAAAAACACCTTCCCTTTGCTAGAATAGCAACATTCACTGACAAGCGGGGTCTTTCAATTTTCAACGCACTTGGCGTATAAATAGGGCGATACCGCAAACTCATTTGACACGCTCTCTGGCCAACTGCTCCCGCTCACTCAATTTTTAGCTCTTGTGCACTACGATTTGCTAAGCTTTTAGTTTTGAAGCTTCGGCTTTGAAAATAGTTTTTTAGTGTCTCCGAAGATGTCTGAAGATAAGAAGACTGCTGCTGAGATGAAGCTGAGCCTCGACGAAGAGAAAAACTTGGGGTTTCTCATAGCGATGTCAAAGACCAACACAGAAAAAATTACCAAGGAGATTCTGGAAGGTTTGTCTGAAGATACTGGTGACAGTGACAGCTATGATGTGGACAGTGGTGGTGAAGACTCCGAAGATCGTCCCTGGCGACCAAGCCATTCAGTTTATGGTAAATCAACTATCAAAGAGAATCATCTTGTCAACATGAGAGGAAGGTATTTTCGGGATTTGTCCATTGTGAGGGCCGACGAAGGGGAAAAAACTTGCCCACACCCTGAAGAGAATGAAGTCGTAGTATACCGAAGTTTTTTGAAAGCTGGACTGCGATTTCCTTTGAGCAGCTTCGTTGTAGAGGTGCTGAAAATATTCGAAGTCTATCTCCATCAACTTACCCCCGAGGCAATTATAAGGCTGAATATCTTCGTGTGGGCCGTGAGAAGCCAAGGTCTGAAGCCTGACGCAAAAAGCTTCTGCAATATACATGAATTATCATATGAAACAAAACCTTGGGGTAAGGAACAGTATCACAATAATTTTGGCTGCTACAGTTTCGTTTCCCGGTCCGGGTCAAGCTGCCCCGTGCCAACCTTTCGGAACAGATGGCCCGGAGACTGGATGACAGAATGGTTTTATGTGAAGAATGATCTGACAGTACGAGAAGATATCAAAGGTATAATCATGCGCCCTATTTGGCAAAGCTTCGGCCTTCGGAGGCCGAAGGTTGAAATGAATGAAGCTGCCGAAGAATGCCAGAGGGCCTTCGGCGTTATCTGTTCTTTTATTGGAACGAGAGACTTAGTACAAGAGCATATTGCCTTCAGGGTATGGCCGCTCGCGGAGAAATGGGAAATGCCACAGGAAACCATAAAAGAGGCCGACGAAGGTGGACTTATCAGATTGAAGTACACTTTTAAATTTGGAGATAAATTCGTTGAGCCAGATGATGACTGGTTAAAAAGTATTGAAAATTTAAGTGATGAACTGCTTGGGGCTTATTCGAAGGCCGAAGACACTGCAATGTCAGCAGCCTTCGCAGGCCGAAAAAAGAAGAGGCTAAATCGGGTATTTGATGCAATCGGGTTTGTCTACCCTGACTATTGCTATCCCATTCGAAGGCAAAAGAGAAAAAACCCAACCTCTGCAAAAGAAGAAGTTGCAACTGCTCCTAGCGAGCCAGAACCGAAAAGAAAAAAGATAAAGGTCCTCACACATCGGACGCGCTATATTGAACCAGCTTCGGTGCCTGAATTTACCGGAGAAACCTCTTCGGCCACCGAAGCTGAAAAACCAACCGAGCCAACCCTGCTGCCAGAAGTCCCAGAAACGGCCGAAGTGCCGACAAAAATAGAATTGGAACAATCAAAGATTTTGTTATCAGAAACGAAAGAGAAGGCCGAAGCGCCGTCCACAGTGAAAGAAGCAACTGAGGGATCAAAAACATCAGAAGTTTTGAGTCCTGCAACAAATGTTGAAGCAGTAAAAAACCAAAAGGTGCCAGCAGTGACCCCGAAAAGGAAGAGAATGGTCAACGTGCTAGATGTTCTGGAGACAATTAAATCTTCAAACACACCTCCGAAGGAGACTGCTGTCATCCCCGAAGAAAAAACTGAAATCTCTGATACTAAAGCTCCAGAACAAGAAACTGAAGCCGAAGCTGGGTCCTCAGAACCCACGAAAATAAAATCCCTGGAATTCGAGGAAGAAAAAATTGCAGAGCCAACTTTTGTTGAAGAAATCAATGCTGCTGCCCCCGAAGCATCTCCCAAAGTCCTTGATTATATTATTCGCCATGCCTCGGGGAAACAATTATCAGAAAAAGAAAAAACAAGAGGCCCAACTTTACGCCCAAAAACTGAAGTATCCGAAGGGGGCATTAATATTCAATGGCAGTGGAGAAGAAGACTTTTTGTATTGTCTCCCTGACAGCAAAGAGATTTCTGTCTGTCGGGAGATGAGCAAGAGCTTCGGATTCCCAACGCTGGAAGACGGGCTCTCAGTGTTATCGAAAAATGATTTGGCCGACAGCCTGGCGTATAATAGCTTGAAGGTGCAACAAATGGAATCTTTGCATTTTTCGTTGAGACCAAAATTTTTCGTTTGTTTAAACCTATTGACACACATATTTCTCTTTGCAGGGCCTGATACTTAGCAATGCCCTCAGGGCACAAAAAAATGCTGAAGACGAAGGGTGTACTATAGCCCTGAGCAACCTTCGTTCCGAAGTAATTGAACTGAGGAACGAAGGTCTCGAGAAAGATAAAATATTATACTCATTGATAAGTAAAATAAAGGAAGACGAAGCTGTTTTTAAAGGTCAAGCTGAAGCTCATAAACGCGAACTTGAAGATCTTCGGAAACAACTGGCCAGAGCCAAGGAAGAACGTATACTTGAAGAAACAAAGCGAGAACTCAGCGACCAATGGGCAGATCACCTAGAAGGAACTGTTGAAGAGCTTCGGTCGTCCAAAAAGAGATGCTATAACAAATCTATAGAATGTGTTAAGAAGCTAAAGGCTAGCTTCGCCAAGGTCGGCGCATTCTCAAGTGAGGAAAACTTTACGAGAGGCAATCCCGAAGGCCCCATCGAATGGATCGACCACGAAGCTGAAGCCTTCGAAGAAATTTTAAATAGCCGTGGAGATATATGTGCCTTCTCGGGTGCTAGAGGAATTGCCTCTATTCTAGAGAAAAAAGGCTGTGAACATGTAAAGATTCTAGCGCAATCCGAAGGTGCTTTTCCTTCGAAGATGCAAGGGATCCATCGGCCGAGGCTAGCATGGTTGGTGGAAAATTTTTCACCGATATCTGGGATAATGGTGGCCGAGAAATGGCCCGAGAGATTATTCAAAGAAGCGAAAAGGGCATTCACGATGCTAGAGAAGTAGCTGAGGCTGCTGAGAAGAGCGCAGAACCCGAAGGTCAATTAGGTATTATCTAATAGTTTTTATTGTGCTGTAATTTTAGGTTTTATGATTCGTTTGCAATTTGTCATAGCAATGTGGCCATATCCTGTTCTACTTCAGATTCTGCTAAAGCCCCTTCGGACACTCAGCCGAAAGGAGACGACGAAATAAAAAAGATGGCTGAAGCTATTATGGACGAAGTCGTCAATCGACTTCTAAACGAGGCTGCAGAAGTCGTCTTGAGAGAGGATTAAATATTATTGTAAAAACTTCTGAAATGTAATATATATTGTAACATCTTGTAACCCTGAATGTAATATACCTGTTTTTCTTGCTTAATTCTTTACGATGCATGAAACTTTACACGTACCGCTTTTGAGTCTTTGACGAAAAAACACCTTCCCTTCTTTTCATGCTTCGTGAAGAAGAATTTTTCAACAATATCCAGCGTTCTGATGAATAATATCCAGGCTTCGTGAAAATATTTTCCGAAGCTACACCTCCGAAGATCGATAATGTATCTCCTTGTGACATTATGATTTTTCCCTTTTCTTCAAAACGTTCTTCTGTAGATTGATATTGTGTCCACCTCTTGTGTCATATGCAACATGATGTATGATGCTTATGCTATGCGAAATGATGCGATGATGTTATGTTATGTGATGCAATACGTATTCCGAAGATGCACACGCATCCCTGCGATAAAACACACAATTTTTTACAAGCCTCCCTTAGGAGCTTCTTCGCCTTTTACTTTAGCGGAATCAGCGTTTATTTTTCGCTGTAAGCCTCCCTTAGGAGCTTCTTCGCCTTTTACTTTCAGTGGTATTCGCGTTGACTTTTCGCGCTTCGCCTTTTACTTAGGCGGTATCAGCGTTGACTTTTCGCTGTATGCTCTGCATTCCCTTTGGAACGACTTTGGAGCAGAAAACTTACACTGCGCTCCCTCTGGAGCGGCTTTTTGTGACTTCGGCAAACTTACTCTGCGTTCCTTAGAACGACTTTTTGTTACTTCGAAGAATTTTCAATATTTCGAAGGTCCTCTTTGTTGTCACAAGTCTTTCAACAATTTAAGCCTGTGAAGAAAATATATTTTCCTTGTGGGAATCGACGAAACTATTTACATGAAACCTGAACAATGTCCTTTATTACAGAAAAATAAAGCTGAATGAAAAAGATTGCTATTAAGGTAGGATATTTGTCAATAGATGTGCTTTGACTCTGGCACAGTGCTGTTAACTGTGCGAGCTTCGGACTGCTCTCTGAAGTCCCTTTGGTGTGGAGCATATTGGCTCCCTTCTGGCTGCTGGCCTTGTTGCAGCGGTGGTGGAGGCGGAGGTTGTTGCCAGGAAGCCTGAGGTTGACTCGCCGAAGCAAAAGAAACTGCAGGGTGATTGCCTACATACTCTGGGATGTAAGGCGAATGATACGAAGCAGTGTGCATGACCTGCTTCGGCTGAGCCTGCTGTGCTGCCGCTTCGGCTATTTCTTTTTGCTTCTGGATGGTAACATGGCACATCCTGGTGGTATGACCTTTGTTCTCACCACAGAATAAGCAAAAGATTCTTCTCGGTTGATCACCAAATCTTCCTCCGAAGCCCTTGGCGCCTCTGCCCCTTGGAGCTGGTGGTCGGAAGGAGCCTTGCTGTTGCCCCGAAGCCTGTGAGGAACATTGTGGCCTTTGCTATTGGCTCCCTCTATCATCATTTTGTGTAGAGTTATGAATTGATCTAACATGCCTCGGGTAGAACCTCCCTCCGAAGCCCCTGGTCATTTCAGAAAACCTGAAGGCCTCCTCCCTTCTTTGGCGAAAATCATTATCGGCCCGAATGTACTCGTCCATCTTCTGGAGCAGCTTCTCCAAAGTTTGAGGGGGCTTCCTAGCGAAGTACTGAGCTGACGGTCCTGGCCGAAGCCCCTTGATCATGGCCTCAATGACAATTTCATTGGGCACCGTTGGTGCCTGTGCCCTCAAACGCAAGAACCTTCGGACATACGCCTGTAGGTATTCTTCGTGATCCTGGGTGCACTGGAACAGAGCCTGAGCAGTGACCGGCTTCGTCTGAAACCCTTGGAAGCTAGTTAACAACAAGTCCTTCAGCTTCTGCCATGAGGTGATCGTTCCTGGTCGAAGGGAGGAATACCAGGTTTGAGCAACACTCCTGACAGCCATAACGAAAGATTTGGCCATGACTGAAGCATTGCCACCATACGAAGATACTGTTGCTTCGTAGCTCATCAAAAACTGCTTCGGGTCCGAGTGGCCATCGAATACGGGAAGCTGAGGCGGCTTGTAGGACGGAGGCCAAGGTATAGCCTGCAGCTCAGCGGACAGAGGAGAAGCATCATCAAAAACAAAATTCCCATGATGGAAATTGTCATACCAGTCATCTTCGTTGGGAAAACCCTCCTGATGAAGGTCTTGATGCTGAGGCCTTCGGTGTTGCTCATCCTGAGCAAGATGACGAACTTATTCAGAGGCTTCGTCTATCTGCCTCTGCAGTTCAGCTAGCCTGGCCATCTTTTCTTTCTTCCTCTGTACTTGTTGATGAAGCATCTCCATATCTCTGATTTCTTGATCTATCTCGTCCTCTGGTGGTGTCGGACTGACAGCCTTCCTTTTCTGGCTTCGGGCCTCCCGCAGGGAGACTGTCTCCTGATTGTGGTCCAGTGGTTGCAGAGCTGCAGCCCCAGTCGCTGAAGCTTTCTTCGGCGCCATAACGAAGATTTATGATCGCCGAAGGTGTTCAAAAAACTTCAAAGAGTGGAAGTGAGTTCACCGGAGGTGGGCGCCAATGTTGGGGACTTGTTCTCAAATGCTATGAGTTAAGAACAAGGCAACATAGAAAATGTTAATCGTTAAAGTCCTTCGTCCTTCGAAACATTATTTCCCTTAGGGTATAATGGTTTTCGGACGAAGGTTATGAAGGATATACCTTCATAAATTCATTATATAATGACGAAGGATGAAATGTAAGGAATATAAATGACAACATGAACAATTATGTATTATTATTAAGCATAAACAGAAATATTGTTGAATTATAAGTGTACCTTCAACTGGAAGGAGATGATAGTACAAGCGTGACGCAAAAAGCGAATGCCAAGTCAGCATGTCCAGTACGGGGGGTACTGTTCACCTATTTATAGGCGCGGGACAAAACCCATACAAAATTACATTCATGCCCTTTACACTTGATAATAATTCTATAGTAATCTGTCGAGGTCTAAATAGCCTTTTCATCTTTAAGTCGGTTTCACCTTCTGCTGTCACGCCGAAGCTTTCCTGCTTACACCTTCGGCGCTGCACCAACCTTCGTATTATTCTGGTCTACTGTGATGCCGACTTGAGTCCGAAGATACCTGTTCACACATTATACTCCAGAAATACTATTAAATCCTGTTTTTGAGGACCTTCGGATGCCGAAGGTCCCCAACAAAACATATGTGGGTGAGGTTTACGAGCCTCTAGTCGATGATAGATGGCCACACAACCCCCATATTTGATGAAAATAGCCATGAGCGACCATTTTCAATAATACTAGAGGCTAACACCTACAGATTTTTGACTAAGAAATGGTCTCCACCAGAAATCCAAGAATGTGATCTATGGCAAGGAAACATATGTGGGGTGAGGTGTATGAGCCTCTGGTCGATGATCAATGGCCACACAACCCCCATTTTTGTCGAAAATAGCCATGAACAACCATTTTCAATAATACCGAAGGCTAACACCTACGGATTTTTGACCAAGAAATGGTCTCACCAGAAATCCAAGAATGTAATATATGGCAAGGAAACTTATGTGGGGTGAGGTGTACGATCCTCTGGTCGATGATCAATGGCGACACAACCCCCATTTTTGTCGAAAATAGCCATGATCGACCATTTTCAATGACACTGAAGGCTAACACCTATGGATTTTTGACCAAGAAATGGTCTCCACCATAAATCCAAGAATGTGATCTATGGCAAGGAAACATATGTGTAGTGAGGTTTATGAGCCTCTGGTCGAAGATCAATGGCCACACAACCCCCATTTGTGTCGAAAATAGCCATGAATGACCATTTTCAATAACACCGAAGGCTAACACGTACGGATTTTTGACCAAGAAATGGTCTCCACCAGAAATCCAAGAATGTGATCTATGGCAAGGAAACATATGTGGGGTGAATTGTACGAGCCTCCGGTCGATGATAAATGGCCACACAACCCCCATTTTAGTCAAAAATAGCCATGAACGACCATTTTCAATAATACCGAAGGCTAACACCAACAGATTTTTGACCAAGAAATGGTCTCCTCTAGAAATCCAAGAATGTGATCTATGGCAAGAAAACATATGTGGGGTGAAGTGTACGAGCCTCTAGTCGATGATCAATGGCCACACAACCCCCATTTTTGTCGAAAATAGCCATGAACGACCATTTTCAATGACACTAAAGGATAACACCTATGGATTTTTGACCAAGAAATGGTCTCCACCATAAATCCAAGAATGTGATCTATGGCAAGGAAACATAAGTGTAGTGAGGTGTATGAGCCTCTGGTCGAAGATCAATGGCCACACAACCCCCATTTTTGTCGAAAATAGCCATGAATGACCATTTTCAAAAATACCGAAGGATAACACATTCGGATTTTTTCCCAAGAAATGATCTCCACCAGAAATCCAAGAATGTGATCTATGGCAAGGAAACATATGTGGGGTGAGGTGTACGAGCCTCTGGTCGATGATCAATGGCCACACAACCCCCATTTTGTCGAAAATAGCCATGAACGACCATTTTCAATAATACCAAAGGCTAACACGTACGAATTTTTGACCAAGAAATGGTCTCCACCAGAAATCCAAGAATGTGATCTATGGCAAGGAAACATATGTGGGTGAGGTTTACGAGCCTCTAGTCGATGATAGATGGCCACACAACCCCCATATTTGATGAAAATAGCCATGAGCGACCATTTTCAATAATACTAGAGGCTAACACCTACAGATTTTTGACTAAGAAATGGTCTCCACCAGAAATCCAAGAATGTGATCTATGGCAAGGAAACATATGTGGGGTGAGGTGTATGAGCCTCTGGTCGATGATCAATGGCCACACAACCCCCATTTTTGTCGAAAATAGCCATGCACAACCATTTTCAATAATACCGAAGGCTAACACCTACGGATTTTTGACCAAGAAATGGTCTCACCAGAAATCCAAGAATGTAATATATGGCAAGGAAACTTATGTGGGGTGTGGTGTACGATCCTCTGGTCGATGATCAATGGCGACACAACACCCATTTTTGTCGAAAATAGCCATGATCGACCATTTTCAATGACACTGAAGGCTAACACCTATGGATTTTTGACCAAGAAATGGTCTCCACCATAAATCCAAGAATGTGATCTATGGCAAGGAAACATATGTGTAGTGAGGTTTATGAGCCTCTGGTCGAAGATCAATGGCCACACAACCCCCATTTGTGTCGAAAATAGCCATGAATGACCATTTTCAATAACACCGAAGGCTAACACGTACGGATTTTTGACCAAGAAATGGTCTCCACCAGAAATCCAAGAATGTGATCTATGGCAAGGAAACATATGTGGGGTGAATTGTACGAGCCTCCGGTCGATGATAAATGGCCACACAACCCCCATTTTAGTCAAAAATAGCCATGAACGACCATTTTCAATAATACCGAAGGCTAACACCAACATATTTTTGACCAAGAAATGGTCTCCTCTAGAAATCCAAGAATGTGATCTATGGCAAGAAAACATATGTGGGTTGAAGTGTACGAGCCTCTAGTCGATGATCAATGGCCACACAACCCCCATTTTTGTCGAAAATAGCCATGAACGACCATTTTCAATGACACTAAAGGCTAACACCTATGGATTTTTGACCAAGAAATGGTCTCCACCATAAATCCAAGAATGTGATCTATGGCAAGGAAACATAAGTGTAGTGAGGTGTATGAGCCTCTGGTCGAAGATCAATGGCCACACAACCCCCATTTTTGTCGAAAGTAGCCATGAATGACCATTTTCAAAAATACCGAAGGCTAACACATTCGGATTTTTTCCCAAGAAATGATCTCCACCAGAAATCCAAGAATGTGATCTATGGCAAGGAAACATATGTGGGGTGAGGTGTACGAGCCTCTGGTCGATGATCAATGGCCACACAACCCCCATTTTGTCGAAAATAGCCATGAACGACCATTTTCAATAATACCGAAGGCTAACACGTACGAATTTTTGACCAAGAAATGGTCTCCACCAGAAATCCAAGAATGTGATCTATGGCAAGGAAACATATGTGGGTGAGGTTTACGAGCCTCTAGTCGATGATAGATGGCCACACAACCCCCATATTTGATGAAAATAGCCATGAGCGACCATTTTCAATAATACTAGAGGCTAACACCTACGGATTTTTGACTAACAAATGGTCTCAACCAGAAATCCAAGAATGTGATCTATGGCAAGGAAACATATGTGGGGTGAGGTGTATGAGCCTCTGGTCGATGATCAATGGCCACACGACCCCCATTTTTGTCGAAAATAGCCATGAACGACCATTTTCAATAATACCGAAGGCTAACACCTACGGATTTTTGACCAAGAAATGGTCTTCACCAGAAATCCAAGAATGTGATCTACGACAAGGAAACATATGTGGGGTGAGGTGTACGAGCCTCTAGTCGATGATCAATGGCCACACAACACCTATTTTTGTCGAAAATAGCCATGAACAACCATTTTCAATGACACTGAAGGCTAACAACTATGGATTTTTGACCAAAAAATGGTCTCCACCATAAATCCAAGAATGTGATCTATGGCAAGGAAACATATGTGGGTTGAGGTGTACGAGCCTCTGGTTGATGATCAATGGCCACACAACCCTAATTTTGTCGAAAATAGCCATGAACGACCATTTTCAATGACACTAAAGGCTAACACATTCAGATTTTTGACCAAAAAATGGTCTCCACCAGAAATCAAAGAATGTGATCTATGGCAAGGAAACATATGTGGGGTGAGGTTTACGAGCCTCTAGTTGATGATCATTGGCCACACAACCCCCATTTTTGTCGAAAATAAACATGAATGACCATTTTCAATAATGCCGAAGGCTAACACGTACGGATTTTTGACCAAGAAATGGTCTCCACCATAAATCCAAGAATGTGATCTATGGCAAGGAAACATATGTGGGGTGAGGTGTATGAGCCTCTGGTCGATGATAAATGGCCACACAACCCCCATTTTTGTCGAAAATAGCCATGAACGACCATTTTCAATAATACCGAAGGCTAACACCAACGAATTTTAGACCAAGAAATGGTCTCCACCAGAAATCCTAGAATTTGATCTCTGGCAAGAAAACATATGTGGGGTGAAGTTTACAAGCCTTTGGTCGATGATCAATGGCCACACAAACCCCATTTTTGTCGAAACTAGCCGTGAACGACCATTTTCAATGACACTAAAGGCTAACACCTACGGATTTTTGACCAAGAAATGGTCTCCACAATAAATCCAAGAATGTAATCTATGGCAAGGAAACATATGTGTAGTGAGGTGTATGAGCCTTTGGTCGAATATCAATGGCCACACAACCCCCATTTTTGTCGAAAATAGCCATGAACGACCATTTTCAATAGTACCGAAGGCTAAAACATTCAGATTTTTGACCAAGAAATGGTCTCCACCAGAAATCAAAGAATGTGATCTATGGCTAGTAAACATATGTGGGGTGATGTTTACGAGCCTCTGGTCGATGATCAATGGCCACACAACCCCCATTTTTGTCGAAAATAGCCATGAATGACCATTTTCAATAATACTGAAGGCTAACACGTACAGATTTTTGACCAATAAATGTTCTCCACCGGAAATCCAAGAATGTGATCTATGGCAAGGAAGCATATGTGGGGTGAGGTGTACGAGCCTCTGGTCGATGATCATTGGCCACACAACCCCCATTTTTGTCGAAAATAGCCATGAATGACCATATTCAATAATACCGAAGGCTAACACGTACAGATTTTTGACCAAGAAATGGTCTCCACCGGAAATCCAAGAATGTGATCTATGGCAAGGAAACATATGTGGGTTGAATTGCACGAGCCTCTGGTTGATGATAAATGGCCACACAACCCCCGATTTTAGTCGAAAATAGCCATGAACGACCATTTTCAATAATACCAAAGGCTAACACCAACAGATTTTTGACCAAGGAATGGTCTCCTCCAGAAATCCAAGAATGTGATCTATGGAAAGAAAACATATGTGGGGTGAAGTGTACGAGCCTCTGGTCGATGATCAATGGCCACACAACCCCCATTTTTGTCGAAAATAGCCATGAACGATCATTTTCAATGACACTAAACGCTAACACCTATGGATTTCTGACCATGAAATGGTCTCCACCATAAATCCAAGAATGTGATCTATGGCAAGGAAACATATGTGTAGTGAGGTGTATGAGCCTCTGGTCGAAGATCAATGGCCACACAACCCCCATTTTTGTCGAAAATAGCCATGAATGACCATTTTCAAAAATACCAAAGGCTAACACATTCGGATTTTTGCCCAAGAAATGGTCTCCACCAGAAATCCAAGAATGTGATCTATGGCAAAGAAAACATATGTGGGGTGAGGTGTACGAGCCTCTGGTCGATGATCAATGGCCACACAACCCCCATTTTGCCGAAAATAGCCACGAACGACCATTTTCAATAATACCGAAGGCTAACACATTCGGATTTTTGACCAAGAAATGGTCTCCACCAGAAATCCAAGAATGTGATCTATGGCAAGGAAACATATGTGGGGTGAGGTTTATGAGCCTCTAGTCGATGATAAATGGCCACACAACCCCCATTTTTTATGAAAATAGCCATGAGCGACCATTTTCAATAATACTAGAGGCTAACACCTACGGATTTTTGACCAAGAAATGGTCTCCACTAGAAACCCAAGAATATGATCTATGGCAAGGAAACATATGTGGGGTGAGGTGTATGAGCCTCTGGTCGATGATCAATGGCCACACAACCCCCATTTTTGTCGAAAATAGCCATGAACGACCATTTTCAATAATACCGAAGGCTAACACCTACGGATTTTTGACCAAGAAATGGTCTCCACCAGAAATCCAAGAATGTGATCTACGACAAGGAAACATATGTGGGGTGAGGTGTATGAGCCTCTGGTCGACGATCAATGGCCACACAACCCTAATTTTTGTCGAAAATAGCCATGAACGACCATTTTCAATGACACTGAAGGCTAACACCTACGGATTTTTGACCAAGAAATGGTCTCCACCATAAATCCAAGAATGTGATCTATGGCAAGGAAACATATGTGTAGTGAGGTGTATGAGGCTCTGGTCGAAGATCAATGGCCACACAACCCCCATTTTTGTCGAAAATAGCCATGAATGACCATTTTCAAAAATACCAAAGGCTAACACATTCGGATTTTTGCCCAAGAAATGGTCTCCACCGGAAATCCAAGAATGTGATCTATGGCAAGGAAACATATGTGGGGTGAGGTGTACGAGCCTCTGGTCGATGATCAATGGCCACACAACCCCCATTTTGCCGAAAATAGCCATGAACGACCATTTTCAATAATACCGAAGGCTAACACGTACGAGTTTTTGACCAAGAAATGGTCTCCACCAGAAATCCAAGAATATGATCTATGGCAAGGAAACATATGTGGGGTGAGGTTTATGAGCTTCTAGTCGATGATAAATGGCCACACAACCCCCATTTTTTTATGAAAATAGCCATGAGCGACCATTTTCAATAATACTAGAGGCTAACACCTACGGATTTTTGACCAAGAAATGGTCTCCACCAGAAATCCAAGAATGTGATCTATGGCAAGGAAACATATGTGGGGTGAGGTGTATGAGCCTCTGGTCGATGATCAATGGCCACACAACCCTTATTTTTGTCGAAAATAGCCATGAACGACCATTTTCAATAATACCGAAGGCTAACACCTACGGATTTTTGACCAAGAAATGGTCTCCACCAGAAATCCAAGAATGTGATCTACGGCAAGGAAACATATGTGGGGTGAGGTGTATGAGCCTCTGGTCGATGATCAATGGCCACACAACCCCCATTTTTGTCGAAAATAGCCATGAATGGCCATTTTCAAAAATACCAAAGGCTAACACATTCGGATTTTTGCCCAAAAAATGGTCTCCACCAGAAATGCAAAAATGTGATCTATGGCAAGGAAACATATGTGGGGTGAGGTGTACGAGCCTCTGGTCGATGATCAATGGCCACACAACCCCCATTTTGCCGAAAATAGCCATGTACGACCATTTTCAATAATACCGAAGGCTAACACGTACGAGTTTTTGACCAAGAAATGGTCTCCACCAGAAATCCAAGAATGTGATCTATGGCAAGGAAACATATGCGGGGTGAGGTTTATGAGCCTCTAGTCGATGATAAATGGCCACACAACCCCCATTTTTTATGAAAATTGCCATGAGCGACCATTTTCAATAATACTAGAGGCTAACACCTACGGATTTTTGACCAAGAAATGGTCTCCACCAGAAATCCAAGAATGTGATCTATGGCAAGGAAACATATGTGGGGTGAGGTGTATGAGCCTCTGGTCGATGATCAATGGCCACACAACCCCCATTTTTGTCGAAAATAGCCATGAACGACCATTTTCAATAATACCGATGGCTAACACCTACGGATTTTTGACCAAGAAATGGTCTCCACCAGAAATCCAGGAATGTGATCTACGGCAAGGAAACATATGTGGGGTGAGGTGTATGAGCCTCTGGTCGACGATCAATGGCCACACAACCCTAATTTTTGTCGAAAATAGCCATGAACGACCATTTTCAATGACACTGAAGGCTAACACCTACGGATTTTTGACCAAGAAATGGTCTCCACCATAAATTCAAGAATGTGATCTATGGCAAGGAAACATATGTGTAGTGAGGTGTATTAGCCTTTGGTCCAATATCAATGGACACACAACCCCCATTTTTGTCAAAAATAGCCATGAACGACCATTTTCAATAGTTCCGAAGGCTAACACATTCGGATTTTTGACCAAGAAATGGTCTCCACCAGAAATCAAAGAATGTGATCTATGGCAAGGAAACATATGTGGGGTGAGGTGTACAAGCCTTTGGTCGATGATCAATGGCCACACAACCCCCATTTTTGTCGAAAATAGCCATGAATGACCATTTTCAATAATACCGAAGGCTAACACGTACGGATTTTTGACCAAGAAATGGTCTCCACAAGATATCCAAGAATGTGATCTATGGCAAGGAAACATATGTGGGGTGAGGTGTATGAGCCTCTGGTCGATGATAAATGGCCACACAACCCCCATTTTTGTCAAAAATAGCCATGAATGACCATTTTCAATAATACTGAAGGCTAACACGTACAGATTTTTGACCAATAAGTGGTCTCCACCAGAAATCCAAGAATGTGATCTATGGCAAGGAAACATATGTGGGGTGAGGTGTACGAGCCTCTGGTCGATGATAAATGGCCACACAACCCCCATTTTAGTCGAAAATAGCCATGAACGACCATTTTCAATAATACCGAAGGCTAACACCAACGGATTTTTGACTAAGAAATGGTCTCCACCAGAAATCCAAGAATGTGATCTATGGCAAGAAAACCTATGTGGGGTGAACTGTACGAGCCTCTTGTCGATGATCAATGGCCACACAACCCCCGTTTTTGTCGGAAATAGCCATGAACGACCATTTTCAATGACACTGAAGGCTAACACCTACGGATTTTTGACCAAGAAATGGTCTCCACCATAAATCCAAGAATGTGATCTATGGCAGGGAAACATATGTGTAGTGAGGTGTACGAGCCTCTGGTCGATGATCAATGGCCACACAATCCCCATTTTTGTCGAAAATAGCCATGAACGACCATTTTCAATAATTCCGAAGGCTAACACCTACGGATTTTTGACCAAGAAATCGTCTCCACCAGAAATCCAAGAATATGATCTATGGCAAGGAAACATATTTGGGGTGAGGTGTACGAGCCTCTGGTCGATGATCAATGGCCACACAACCCCCATTTTGTCGAAAATAGCCATGAACGATCATTTTCAATAATACTGAAGCCTAACATATGTTTCCTTAGCCTTCGGTATTATTGAAAATGGTCGTTTATGGCTATTTTCGACAAAATGGGGGTTGTGTGGCCATTGATCATCGACCAGAGGCTCGTACACCTCACCCCACATATGTTTCCTTGCCATATATCACATTCTCGGATTTCTGGTGGAGACCATTTCTTGGTCAAAAATCCATATGTGTTAGCCTTCTGTATGATTGAAAATGGTCGTTGATCGCTATTTTCGACAAAAAATGGGCGTTGTGTGGCCATTGATCAACGACCAGAGGCCCATACACCTCACCCCACATACGTACGAATTTTTGACCAAGAAATGGTCTCCACCAGAAATCCACGAATGTGATCTATAGCAAGGAAACATATGTGGGGTGAGGTGTACGAGCCTCTGGTCGATGATAAATGGCACACAACCCCCATTTTTTATGAAAATAGCCATGAACGACCATTTTCAATAATACCGAAGGCAAACACCTACGGATTTTTGACCAAGAAATGGTCTCCACCAGAAATCCAAGAATGTGATCTATGGAAAGGAAACATATGTGGGGTGAGGTGTATGAGCCTCTGGTCGGAATTATTGAAAATGGTCGTTCATGGCTATTTTCGACAAAAATGGGGGTTGTGTGGCCATTGATCATCGACCAGAGGCTCCTACACCTCACCCCACATATGTTTTCTTGCCATATATCACATTCTTGGATTTCCAGTGGAGACAGTTTCTTGGTCAAAAATCCGTAGGTGTTAGCCTTCGGTATTATTGAAAATGGTCGTTCATGGCTATTTTCGACAAAAGAGGGGGTTGTGTGGCCGTTGATCATTGACCAGAGACTCGTACACCTCACCCCACATATGTTTCTTTGCCATAGATCACATTCTTGGATTTCTGGTGGAGACCATTTCTTGGGCAAAATTCTGAATGTGTTAGCCTTCGGTATTATTGAAAATGGTCATTCATGGCGATTTTCGACAAAAATGGGTGTTGTGTGGCCATTGATCTTCGACCAGAGGCTCATACACCTCACTACACATATGTTTCCTTGCCATAGATCACATTCTTAGATTTATGGTGGAGACCATTTCTTCGTCAAAATTCCGTAGGTGTTAGCCTTTAGGGTCATTGAAAATGGTCGTTCATGGCTATTTTCGACAAAAATGGGGGTTGTGTGGCCATTGATCATCGACCAGAGCCTCGTACACCTCACCCCACATATGTTTCCTTGCCATATATCACATTCTCGGATTTCTGGTGGAGACCATTTCTTGGTCAAAAATCCATACGTGTTAGCCTTCTGTATTATTGAAAATGGTCGTTGATCGCTATTTTCGACAAAAAATGGGCGTTGTGTGGCCATTGATCAACGACCAGAGGCCAATAAACCTCACCCCACATATGTTTCCTTGCCATAGATCACATTCTTGGACTTATGGTGGAGACCATTTCTTGGTCAAAAATCTGTAGGTGTTACCCTTCAGTGTCATTGAAAATGGTCGTTCATGGCTATTTTCGACAAAAATGGGGGTTATGTGGCAATTGATCATCGACCAAAGGCTCATACACCTCACCCCGCATATGTTTCCTTGCCATAGATCACATTTTGGATTTCTGGTGGAGACCATTTCTTGGTAAAAAATCCGTAGGTGTTAGCCTTCGGTATTATTGAAAATGGTCGTTCATGGCTATTTTTGACAAAAATGGGGGTTCTTTGGCCATTGATCATCGACCAGAGGCTCATACACCTCACCCCACATATGTTTCCTTTCCATAGATCACATTCTTGGATATCTGGTGGAGACCATTTCTTGGTCAAAAATCCGTAGGTGTTAGCCTTCGGTATTATTGAAAATGGTCGTTCATGGCTATTTTCATCAAAAATGGGGGTTGTGTGGCCATTTATCATCGACCAGAGGCTCGTACACCTCACCCCACGTATGTTTCCTTGCTATAGATCACATTCTTGGATTTCTGGTGGAGACCATTTCTTGGTCAAAAATTCGTACGTGTTAGCCTTCAATATTATTGAAAATGATCATTCATTGCTATTTTCGACAAAATGGGGGTTGTGTGGCCATTGATCATCGACCAGAGGCTCGTACCACCCCAGATATGTTTGCTTGCCATAGATCACATTCTTGGATTTCTAGTGGAGACCATTTCTTGGGCAAAAATCCGAATGTGTTAGCCTTCGGTATTATTGAAAATTGTCATTCATGGCTATTTTCGACAAAAATGGGGGTTGTGTGGCCATTGATCTTTGACCAGAGGCTCATACACCTCACTACACATATGTTTCCTTGCCATAGATCACATTCTTGGATTTATGGTGGAGACCATTTCTTGGTCAAAAATCCGTAGGTATTAGCCTTCAGTGCCTTTGAAAATGGTCGTTCATGGATATTTCCGACAAAAATGGGGGTTGTGTGGCCATTGATCATCGACCAGAGGCTTGTACACTTCACCCCACTTAGGTTTTCTTGCCATAGATCACATTCTTGGATTTCTGGTGGAGACCATTTCTTAGTCAAAAATCCCTTGGTGTTAGCCATCGGTATTATTGAAAATGGTCGTTCATTGCTATTTTCGACTAAAATGGGGGTTGTGTGGCCATTTATCATCGACCAGAGGCTCGTACACCTCACCCCACATATGTTTCCTTGCCATAGATCACATTCGTGGATTTCTGGTGGAGACCATTTATTGGTCAAAAATCTGTACGTGTTAGCCTTCAGTATTATTGAAAATGGTCATTCATGGCTATTTTCGATAAAAATGGGGGTTGTGTGGCCATTGATCATCGACCCGAGGCTCGTAAACCTCACCCCACATATGTTTCCTTGCGATAGATCACATTCTTTGATTTCTGGTGGAGACCATTTCTTGGTCAAAAATCTGAATGTTTTAGCCTTCGGTACTATTGAAAATGGTCGTTCATGGCTATTTTCGACAAAAATGGGGGTTGTGTGGCCATTGATATTCGACCAAAGGCTCATACACCTCACTACACATGTTTCCTTTCCATAGATCGCATTCTTGGCTTTATGGTGGAGACCATTTCTTGGTCAAAAATCCGTAGTTGTTAGCGTTCAGTGTCAATTAAAATGGTCGTTCATGGCTATTTTCGACAAAAATGGGGTTTGTGTGGCCATTGATCATCGACCAGAGGCTCGTACACTTCACCCCACATATGTTTTCTTGCCATAGATCACATTCTTGGATTTCTGGTGGGGACCATTTCTTGGTCAAAAATCCGTTGGTGTTAGCCTTCGGTATTATTGAAAATGGTCGTTCATGGCTATTTTCGACAAAAATGGTGGTTGTGTGGCCATTGATCTTCGACCAGAGGCCCATACACCTCACCCCACATATGTTTCCTTGCCATAGATCAAATTCTTGGATTTATGGTGGAGACCATTTCTTGGTCAAAAATCCATAGGTGTTAGCCTTCAGTGTCATTGAAAATGGTCGATCATGGCTATTTTCGACAAAAATGGGGGTTGTGTGGCCATTGATCATCGACCAGAGGCTCGTACACTTCACCCCACATATGTTTTCTTGCCATAGATCACATTCTTGGATTTATGGTGGAGACCATTTCTTGGTCAAAAATCTGTTGGTGTTAGCCTTCGGTATTATTGAAAATGGTCGTTCATGGCTATTTTTGACTGAAATGGGGGTTGTGTGGCCATTTATCATCGACTAGAGGCTCATACACCTCACCCCACATATGGTTCCTTGCCATAGAACACATTCTTGGATATCTGGTGGAGACCATTTCTTGGTCAAAAATCCGTACGTGTTAGCCTTCGGTATTATTGAAAATGGTCATTCATGGCTATTTTCGACAAAAATGGGGGTTGTGTGGCCATTGATCATCGACCAAAGGCTTGTACACCTCACCCCACATATGTTTCCTTGCCATAGATCACATTCTTTGATTTCTGGTGGAGACCATTTCTTGGTCAAAAAATCCGAATGTGTTAGCCTTCGGAACTATTGAAAATGGTCGTTCATGGCTATTTTCGACAAAAATGGGGGTTGTGTGGCCATTGATATTGGACCAGAGGCTCATACACCTCACTACACATATGTTTCCTTGCCATAGATCACATTCTTGGATTTATGGTGGAGACCATTTCTTGGTCAAAAATCCGTAGGTGTTAGCCTTCAGTGTCATTGAAAATGGTCGTTCATGGCTATTTTCGACAAAAATTAGGGTTGTGTGGCCATTGATCGTCGACCAGAGGCTCATACACCACACCCCACATATGTTTCCTTGCCGTAGATCACATTCATGGATTTCTGGTGGAGACCATTTGTTGGTCAAAAATCCGTAGGTGTTAGCCTTCGATATTATTGAAAATGGTCGTTCATGGCTATTTTCGACAAAAATGGGGGTTGTGTGGCCATTGATCATCGACCAGAGGCTCAAACACCTCACCCCACATATGTTTCCTTGCCACAGATCACATTCTTGGATTTCTGGTGGAGACTAGTTCTTGGTCAAAAATCCGTAGGTGTTAGCCTCTAGTATTATTGAAAATGGCCGATCATGGCTATTTTCATAAAAAATGGGGGTTGCGTGGCCATTTATCATCGATTAGAGGCTCATAAACCTCACCCCACATATGTTTCCTTGCCATAGATCACATTCTTGGATTTCTGGTGGAGACCATTTCTTGGTCAAAAACTTGTACGTGTTAGCCTTTGGTATTATTGAAAATGGTCGTTCATGGCTATTTTCGGAAAAACGGGGGTTGTGTGGCCATTGATCATCGACCAGAGGCTCGTACACCTCACCCCACATATGTTTCCTTGCCATAGATCACATTCTTGGATTTCTGGTGCAGACCATTTCTTGGGCAAAAATCCGAATGTGTTAGCCTTTGGTATTTTTGAAAATGGTCATTCATGGCTACTTTCGACAAAAATGGGGGTTCTGTGGCCATTGATCTTTGACCAAAGGCTCATACACCTCACTACACATATGTTTCCTTGCCATAGATCACATTCTTGGATTTATGGTGGAGACCATTTCTTGGTCAAAAATCTGTAGGTGTTAGCCTTCAGTGTCATTGAAAATGGTCGTTCATGGCTATTTTCGACAAAAATTAGGGTTGTGTGGCCATTGATCGTCGACCAGAGGCTCATACACCTCACCCCACATATGTTTCCTTGCCGTAGATCACATTCATGGATTTCTGGTGGAGACCATTTGTTGGTCAAAAATCCGTAGGTGTTAGCCTTCGGTATTATTGAAAATGGTCGTTCATGGCTATTTCGACAAAAATGGGGGTTGTGTGGCCATTGATCATCGACCAGAGGCTCAAACACCTCACCCCACATATGTTTCCTTGCCATAGATCACATTCTTGGATTTCTGGTGGAGACCATTTCTTGGTCAAAAATCCGTAGGTGTTAGCCTCTAGTATTATTGAAAATGGTCGATCATGGCTATTTTCATAAAAAAATGGGGGTTGTGTGGCCATTTATCATCGATTAGAGGCTCATAAACCTCACCCCACATATGTTTCCTTGCCATAGATCACATTCTTGGATTTCTGGTGGAGACCATTTCTTGGTCAAAAACTTGTACGTGTTAGCCTTTGGTATTATTGAAAATGGTCGTTCATGGCTATTTCCGGAAAAACGGGGGTTGTGTGGCCATTGATCATCGACCAGAGGCTCGTACACCTCACCCCACATATGTTTCCTTGCCATAGATCACATTCTTGGATTTCTGGTGCAGACCATTTCTTGGGCAAAAATCCGAATGTCTTAGCCTTTGGTATTTTTGAAAATGGTCATTCATGGCTACTTTCGACAAAAATGGGGGTTCTGTGGCCATTGATCTTCGACCAGAAGCTCATACACCTCACTACACATATGTTTCCTTGCCATAGATCACATTCTTGGATTTATGGTGGAGACCATTTCTTGGTCAAAAATCTGTAGGTGTTAGCCTTCAGTGTCATTGAAAATGGTCGTTCATGGCTATTTTCGACAAAAAATAGGGTTATGTGGCCATTGATCGTCGACCAGAGGCTCATACACCTCACCCCACATATGTTTCCTTGCCGTAGATCACATTCTTGGATTTCTGGTGGAGACCATTTCTTGGTCAAAAATCCGTAGGTGTTAGCCTTCGGTATTATTGAAAATGGTCGTTCATGGCTATTTTCGACAAAAATGGGGGTTGTGTGGCCATTGATCATCGACCAGAGGCTCATACACCTCACCCCACATATGTTTCCTTGCCATAAATCACATTCTTGGATTTCTGGTGGAGACCATTTCTTGGTCAAAAATACGTAGGTGTTAGCCTCTAGTATTATTGAAAATGGTCGCTCATGGCTATTTTCATAAAAAATGGGGGTTGTGTGGCCATTTATCATCGACTAGAGGCTCATAAACCTCACCCCACATATGTTTCCTTGCCATAGATCACATTCTTGGATTTCTGGTGGAGACCATTTCTTGGTCAAAAACTCGTACGTGTTAGCCTTCAGTATTATTGAAAATGGTCGTTCATGGCTATTTTCGGCAAAATGGGGGTTGTGTGGCCATTGATCATCGACCAGAGGCTCGTACACCTCACCCCACATATGTTTTCTTGCCATATATCACATTCTTGGATTCCTGGTGGAGACCATTTCTTGAGCAAAAATCCGAATGTGTTAGCCTTTGGTATTTTTGAAAATGGTCATTCATGGCTATTTTCGACAAAAATGGGGGTTGTGTGGCCATTGATCTTCGACCAGAGGCTCATACACCTCACTACACATATGTTTCCTTGCCATAGATTACATTCTTGGATTTATGGTCGAGACCATTTCTTGGTCAGAAATCCATAGGTGTTAGGCTTTAGTGTCATTGAAAATGGTCGTTCATGGCTATTTTCGACAAAAATGGGGGTTGTGTGGCCATTGATCATCGACCAGAGGCTCGTACACTTCACCCCACATATGTTTTCTTTCCATAGATCACATTCTTGGATTTCTGGTGGGGACCATTTCTTGGTCAAAAATCCGTTGGTGTTAGCCTTCGGTATTATTGAAAATGGTCGTTCATGGCTATTTTCGACAAAAATGGTGGTTGTGTGGCCATTGATCTTCGACCAGAGGCCCATACACCTCACCCCACATATGTTTCCTTGCCATAGATCAAATTCTTGGATTTATGGTGGAGACCATTTCTTGGTCAAAAATCCATAGGTGTTAGCCTTCAGTGTCATTGAAAATGGTCGTTCATGGCTATTTTCGACAAAAATGGGGGTTGTGTGGCCATTGATCATCGACCAGAGGCTCGTACACTTCACCCCACATATGTTTTCTTGCCATAGATCACATTCTTGGATTTCTGGTGGAGACCATTTCTTGGTCAAAAATCTGTTGGTGTTAGCCTTCGGTATTATTGAAAATGGTCGTTCAAGGCTATTTTTGACTGAAATGGGGGTTGTGTGGCCATTTATCATCGACCAGAGGCTCATACACCTCACCCCACATATGGTTCCTTGCCGTAGATCACATTCTTGGATATCTGGTGGATACCATTTCTTGGTCAAAAATCCGTACGTGTTAGCCTTCGGTATTATTGAAAATGGTCATTCATGGCTATTTTCGACAAAAATGGGGGTTGTGTAGCCATTGATCATCGACCAAAGGCTTTTACACCTCACCCCACATATGTTTCCTTGCCATAGATCACATTCTTTGATTTCTGGTGGAGACCATTTCTTGGTCAAAAAATCCGAATGTGTTAGCCTTCGGAACTATTGAAAATGGTCGTTCATGGCTATTTTCGACAAAAATGGGGGTTGTGTGGCCATTGATATTGGACCAGAGGCTCATACACCTCACTACACATATGTTTCCTTGCCATAGATCACATTCTTGGATTTATGGTGGAGACCATTTCTTGGTCAAAAATCCGTAGGTGTTAGCCTTCAGTGTCATTGAAAATGGTCGTTCATGGCTATTTTCGACAAAAATTAGGGTTGTGTGGCCATTGATCGTCGACCAGAGGCTCATACACCTCACCCCACATATGTTTCCTTGCCGTAGATCACATTCATGGATTTCTGGTGGAGACCATTTCTTGGTCAAAAATCCGTAGGTGTTAGCCTTCGGTATTATTGAAAATGGTCGTTCATGGCTATTTTCGACAAAAATGAGGGTTGTGTGGCCATTGATCATCGACCAGAGGCTCAAACACCTCACCCCACATATGTTTCCTTGCCATAGATCAAATTCTTGGATTTCTGGTGGAGACCATTTCTTGGTCAAAAATCCGTAGGTGTTAGCCTCTAGTATTATTGAAAATGGTCGATCATGGCTATTTTCATAAAAATGGGGGTTGTGTGGCCATTTATCATCGATTAGAGGCTCATAAACCTCACCCCACATATGTTTCCTTGCCATAGATCACATTCTTGGATTTCTGGTGGAGACCATTTCTTGGTCAAAAACTTGTACGTGTTAGCCTTTGGTATTATTGAAAATGGTCGTTCATGGCTATTTTCGGAAAAACGGGGGTTGTGTGGCCATTGATCATCGACCAGAGGCTCGTACACCTCACCCCACATATGTTTCCTTGCCATAGATCACATTCTTGGATTTCTGGTGCAGACCATTTCTTGGGCAAAAATCCGAATGTGTTAGCCTTTGGTATTTTTGAAAATGGTCATTCATGGCTACTTTCGACAAAAATGGGGGTTGTGTGGCCATTGATCTTCGACCAGAGTCTCATACACCTCACTACACATATGTTTCCTTGCCATAGATCACATTCTTGGATTTATGGTGGAGACCATTTCTTGGTCAAAAATCTGTAGGTGTTAGCCTTCAGTGTCATTGAAAATGGTCGTTCATGGCTATTTTCGACAAAAAATAGGGTTGTGTGGCCATTGATCGTCGACCTGAGGCTCATACACCTCACCCCACATATGTTTCCTTGCAGTAGATCACATTCTTGGATTTCTGGTGGAGACCATTTCTTGGTCAAAAATCCGTAGGTGTTAGCCTTCGGTATTATTGAAAATGGTCGTTCATGGCTATTTTCGACAAAAATGGGGGTTGTGTGGCCATTGATCATCGACCAGAGGCTCATACACCTCACCCCACATATGTTTCCTTGCCATAGATCACATTCTTGGATTTCTGGTGGAGACCATTTCTTGGTCAAAAATCCGTTGGTGTTAGCCTCTAGTATTATTGAAAATGGTCGCTCATGGCTATTTTCATAAAAAATGGGGGTTGTGTGGCCATTTGTCATCGACTAGAGGCTCATAAACCTCACCCCACATATGTTTCCTTGCCATAGATCACATTCTTGGATTTCTGGTGGAGACCATTTCTTGGTCAAAAACTCGTACGAGTTAGCCTTCGGTATTATTGAAAATGGTCGTTCATGGCTATTTTCGGCAAAATGGGGGTTGTGTGGCCATTGATCATCGACCAGAGGCTCGTACACCTCACCCCACATATGTTTTCTTGCCATAGATCACATTCTTGGATTTCTGGTGGAGACCATTTCTTGAGCAAAAATCCGAATGTGTTAGCCTTTGGTATTTTTGAAAATGGTCATTCATGGCTATTTTCGACAAAAATGGGGGTTGTGTGGCCATTGATCTTCGACCAGAGGCTCATACACCTCACTACACATATGTTTCCTTGCCATAGATTACATTCTTGGATTTATGGTCGAGACCATTTCTTGGTCAGAAATCCATAGGTGTTAGGCTTTAGTGTCATTGAAAATGATCGTTCATGGCTATTTTCGACAAAAATGGGGGTTGTGTGGCCATTGATCATCGACCAGAGGCTCGTACACTTCACCCCACATATGTTTTCTTTCCATAGATCACATTCTTGGATTTCTTGAGGAGACCATTCCTTGGTCAAAAATCTGTTGGTGTTAGCCTTCGGTATTATTGAAAATGGTCGTTCATGGCTATTTTCGACTAAAATGGGGGTTGTGTGGCTATTTATCATCGTCTAGAGGCTCGTGCAATTCACCTCATATATGTTTCCTTGCCATAGATCACATTCTTGGATTTCCGGTGGAGACCATTTCTTGGTCAAAAATCCGTAGGTGTTAGCCTTCAGTGTCATTGAAAATGGTCGTTCATGGCTATTTTCGACAAAATTGGGGTTTGTGAGCCTCTTGTCGATAAATAGCCATGAACGACCATTTTCAATAGTACCGAAGGCTAAAACATTCAGATTTTTGACCAAGAAATTGTCTCCACCAAAAATCAAAGAATGTGATCTATGGCAAGGAAACATATGTTGGGTGAGGTTTACGAGCCTCTGGTCGATGATCAATGGCCACACAACCCACATTTTTGTCGAAAATAGCCATGAATGACCATTTTCAATAATACTGAAGGCTAACACGTACAGATTTTTGACCAATAAATGGTCTCCACCGGAAATCCAAGAATGTGATCTATGGCAAGGAAACATATGTGGGGTGAGGTGTACGAGCCTCTGGTCGTTGGTCATTGGCCACACAACCCCCATTTTTGTCGAAAATAGCCATGAACGACCATTTTCAGTAATACCGAAGGCTAACACGTACGGATTTTTGACCAAGAAATGGTCTCCACCAGAAATCCAAGAATGTGATCTATGGCAAGGAAACATATGTGGGGTGAATTGCACGAGCCTCTGGTCGATGATAAATGGCCACACAACCCCCATTTTAGTCGAAAATAGCCATGAACCACCATTTTCAATGACACCGAAGGCTAACACCAACAGATTTTTGACCAAGGAACGGTCTCCTCCAGAAATCCAAGAATGTGATCTATGGAAAGAAAACATATGTGGGGTGAAGTGTACGAGCCTCTGGTCGATGATCAATGGCCACACAACCCCCATTTTTATCGAAAATAGCCATGAACGACCATTTTCAATGACACTAAAGGTAACACCTATGGATTTCTGACCAAGAAATGGTCTACACCATAAATCCAAGAATGTGATCTATGGCAAGGAAACATATGTGTAGGTGTATGAGCCTCTGGTCGAAGATCAATGGCCACACAACCCCCATTTTTGTCGAAAATAGCCATGAATGACCATTTTCAAAAATACTAAAGGCTAACACATTCGGATTTTTGCCCAAGAAATAGTCTCCACCGGAAATCCAAGAATGTGATCTATGGCAAGGAAACATATGTGGGGTGAGGTGTACGAGCCTCTGGTCGATGATCAATGGCCACACAACCCCCATTTTGCCGAAAATAGCCATGAACGACCATTTTCAATAATACCGAAGGCTAACACGTACGAGTTTTTGACAAAGAAATGGTCTCCACCAGAAATCCAAGAATGTGATCTATGGCAAGGAAACATATGTGGGGTGAGGTTTATGAGCCTCTAGTCGATGATAAATGGCCACACAACCCCCATTTTTTTTGAAAATAGCCATGAGCGACCATTTTCAATAATACTAGAGGCTAACACCTACGGATTTTTGACCAAGAAATGGTCTCCACCAGAAATCCAAGAATGTGATCTATGGCAAGGAAACATATGTGGGGTGAGGTGTATGAGTCTCTGGTCGATGATCAATGGCCACACAACCCCCATTTTTGTCGAAAATAGCCATGAACGACCATTTTCAATAATACCGAAGGCTAACACCTACGGATTTTTGACCAAGAAATGGTCTCCACCAGAAATCCAATAATGTGATCTACGGCAAGGAAACATATGTGGGGTGAGGTGTATGAGCCTCTGGTCGACGATCAATGGCCACACAACCCTAATTTTTGTCAAAAATAGACATGAACGACCATTTTCAATGACACTGAAGGCTAACACCTACAAATTTTTGACCAAGAAATGGTCTCCACCATAAATCCAAGAATGTGATCTATGGCAAGGAAACATATGTGTAGTGAGGTGTATGAGCCTCTGGTCGATGATCAATGGCCACACAACCCCCATTTTTGTCGAAAATAGCCATGAATGACCATTTTCAAAAATACCAAAGGCTAACACATTCGGATTTTTGCCCAAGAAATGGTCTCCACCAGAAATCCATGAATATGATCTATGTCAAGGAAACATATGAGGGGTGAGGTGTACGAGCCTCTGGTCGATGATCAATGGCCACACAACCCCCATTTTGCCGAAAATAGCCATGAACGACCATTTTCAATAATACCGAAGGCTAACACGTACGAGTTTTTGACCAAGAAATGGTCTCCACCAGAAATCCAAGAATGTGATCTATGGCAAGGAAACATATGTGGGGTGAGGTTTATGAGCCTCTAGTCGATGATAAATGGCCACACAACCCCCATTTTTTATGAAAATAGTCATGAGCGACCATTTTCAATAATACTAGAGGCTAACACCTACGAATTTTTGACTAAGAAATGGTCTCCACCAGAAATCCAAGAATGTGATCTATGGCAAGAAAACATATGTGGGGTGAGGTGTATGAGCCTCTGGTCGATGATCAATGGCCACACAACCCCCATTTTTGTCGAAAATAGCCATGAACGACCATTTTCAATAATACCGAAGGATAACACCTACGGATTTTTGACCAAGAAATGGTCTCCACCAGAAATCCAAGAATGTGATCTACGGCAAGGAAACATATGTGGGATGAGGTGTATGAGCCTCTGGTCGACGTTCAATGGCCACAAAACCCTAATTTTTGTCGAAAATAGCCATGAACGACCATTTTCAATGACACTGAAGGCTAACACCTACGGATTTTTGACCAAGAAATGGTCTCCACCAGAAATCCAAGAATGTGATCTATGGCAAGGAAACATATGTGTAGTGAGGTGTATGAGCCTCTGGTCGAAGATCAATGGCCACACAACCCCCATTTTTGTCGAAAATAGCCATGAATGAACATTTTCAAAAATACCAAAGGCTAACACATTCGGATTTTTGCCCAAGAAATGGTCTCCACCAGAAATCCAAGAATGTGATCTATGGCAAGGAAACATATGTGGGATGAGGTGTACGAGCCTCTGGTCGATGATCAATGGCCACACAACCCCCATTTTGCCGAAAATAGCCATGAACGACCATTTTCAATAATACCGAAGGCTAACACGTACGAGTTTTTGACCAAGAAATGGTCTCCACCAGAAATCCAAGAATGTGATCTATGGCAAGGAAACATATGTGGGGTGAGGTTTATGAGCCTCTAGTCGATGATAAATGGCCACACAACCCCCATTTTTTATGAAAATAGTCATGAGCGACCATTTTCAATAATACTAGAGGCTAACACCTACGGATTTTTGACCAAGAAATGGTCTCCACCAGAAATCCAAGAATGTGATCTATGGCAAGGAAACATATGTGGGGTGAGGTGTATGAGCCTCTGGTCGATGATCAATGGCCACACAACCCCCATTTTAGTCGAAAATAGCCATGAACGACCATTTTCAATAATACCGAAGGATAACACCTATGGATGTTTGACCAAGAAATGGTCTCCACCAGAAATCAAGAATGTGATCTACGTCAAGGAAACATATGTGGGATGAGGTGTATGAGCCTCTGGTCGACGATCAATGGCCACACAACCCTAATTTTTGTCGAAAATAGCCATGAACGACCATTTTCAATGACACTGAAGGCTAACACCTACGGATTTTTGACCAAGAAATGGTCTCCACCATAAATCCAAGAATGTGATCTATGGCAAGAAAACATATGTGTAGTGAGGTGTATGAGCCTCTGGTCGAAGATCAATGGCCACACAACCCCCATTTTTGTCGAAAATAGCCATGAATGAACATTTTCAAAAATACCAAAGGCTAACACATTCGGATTTTTGCCCAAGAAATGGTCTCCACCAGAAATCCAAGAATGTGATCTATGGCAAGGAAACATATGTGGGATGAGGTGTACGAGCCTCTGGTCGATGATCAATGGCCACACAACCCCCATTTTGCCGAAAATAGCCATGAACGACCATTTTCAATAATACCGAAGGCTAACACGTACGAGTTTTTGACCAAGAAATGGTCTCCACCAGAAATCCAAGAATGTGATCTATGGCAAGGAAACATATATGGGGTGAGGTTTATGAGCCTCCAGTCGATGATAAATGGCCACACAACCCCCATTTTTTATGAAAATAGCCATGAGCGACCATTTTCAATAATACTAGAGGCTAACACCTACGGATTTTTGACCAAGAAATGGTCTCCACCAGAAATCCAAGAATGTGATCTATGGCAAGGAAACATATGTGGGGTGAGGTGTATGAGCCTCTGGTCGATGATCAATGGCCACACAACCCCCATTTTTGTCAAAAATAGCCATGAACGACCATTTTCAATAATACCGAAGGCTAACACCTACGGATTTTTGACCAAGAAATGGTCTCCACCAGAAATCCAAGAATGTGTTCTACGGCAAGATAACATATGTGGGGTGAGGTGTATGAGCCTCTGGTCGACGATCAATGGCCACACAACCCTAATTTTTGTCGAAAATAGCCATGAACGACCATTTTCAATGACACTGAAGGCTAACACCTACGGATTTTTGACCAAGAAATGATCTCCACCATAAATCGAAGAATGTGATCTATGGCAAGGAAACATATGTGTAGTGAGGTGTATGAGCCTCTGGTCGAAGATCAATGGCCACACAACCCCCATTTTTGTCGAAAATAGCCATGAATGACCATTTTCAAAAATATCAAAGGCTAACACATTCGGATTATTGCCCAAGAAATGGTCTCCACCAGAAATCCAAGAATGTGATCTATGGCAAGGAAACATATGTGGGGTGAGGTGTACGAGCCTCTGGTCGATGATCAATGGCCACACAACCCCCATTTTGCCGAAAATAGCCATGAATGATCGTTTTCAATAATACCGAAGGCTAACACGTACGAGCTTTTGACCAAGAAATGGTCTCCACCAGAAATCCAAGAATGTGATCTATGGCAAGGAAACATATGTGGGGTGAGGATTATGAGCCTCTAGTCGATGATAAATGGCCACACAACCCCCATTTTTATGAAAATAGCCATGAGCGACCATTTTCAATAATACTAGAGGCTAACACCTACGGATTTTTGACCAAGAAATGGTCTCCACCAGAAATCCAAGAATATGATCTATGGCAAGGAAACATATGTGGGGGGAGGTGTATGAGCCTCTGGTCGATGATCAATGGCCACACAACCCCCATTTTTGTCGAAAATAGCCATGAACGACCATTTTCAATAATACCGAAGGCTAACACCTATGGATTTTTGACCAAGAAATGGTCTCCACCAGAAATCCAAGAATGTGATCTACAGCAAGGAAACATATGTGGGGTGAGGTGTATGAGCCTCTGGTCGACGATCAATGGCCACACAACCCTAATTTTTGTCGAAAATAGCCATGAACGACCATTTTCAATGACACTGAAGGCTAACACCTACGGATTTTTGACCAAGAAATGGTCTCCACCATAAATCCAAGAATGTGATCTATGGCAAGGAAACATTTGTGTAGTGAGGTGTATGAGCCTCTGGTCCAATATCAATGGCCACACAACCCCCATTTTTGTCGAAAATAGCCATGAACGACCATTTTCAATAGTTCCGAAGGCTAACACATTCGGATTTTTGACCAAGAAATCGTCTCCACCAGAAATCAAAGAATGTGATCTATGGCAAGGAAACATTTGTGGGGTGAGGTGTACGAGCCTTTGGTCGATGATCAATGGCCACACAACCCACATTTTTGTCGAAATAGCCATGAATGACCATTTTCAATAATACCGAAGGCTAACACGTACGGATTTTTGACCAAGAAATGGTCTCCACCAGATATCCAAGAATGTGATCTATGGCAAGGAAACATATGTGGGCTGAGGTGTATGAGCCTCTGGTCGATGATAAATGGCCACACAACCCCCATTTCAGTCGAAAATAGCCATGAACGACCATTTTCAATAATACCGAAGGCTAACACCAACAGATTTTTGACCAAGAAATGGTCTCGACCAGAAATCCAAGAATGTGATCTATGGCAAGAAAACATATGTGGGGTGAAGTGTACGAGCCTCTGGTCGATGATCAATGGCCACACAACCCCCATTTTTGTCGAAAATAGCCATGAACGACCATTTTCAATGACACTGAAGGCTAACACCTATGGATTTTTGACCAAGAAATGGTCTCCACTATAAATCTAAGAATTTGATCTATGGCAAGGAAACATATGTGTAGTGAGGTGCATGAGCCTCTGGTGGAAGATCAATGGCCACACAACCCCCATTTTTGTCGAAAATAGCCATGAATGACCATTTTCAAAAATACCGAAGGTTAACACATTCGGATTTTTGCCCAAGAAATGGTCTCCACAAGAAATCCAAGAATGTGATCTATGGCAAGGAAACATATGTGGGGTGAGGTGTACGAGCCTCTGGTCGATGATCAATGGCCACACAACCCCCATTTTGTCGAAAATAGCCATGAACGACCATTTTCAATAATACCGAAGGCTAACACGTACGATTTTTTAACCAAGAAATGGTCTCCACCAGAAATCCAAGAATGTGATATATGTCAAGGAAACATATGTGGGGTGAGTTATACAAGCCTCTGGTCAATGATAAATGGCCACACAACCCCCATTTTTGATGAAAATTGCCATGAACGACCATTTTCAATAATACCAGAGGCTAACACCTACAGATTTTTTACCAAGAAATGGTCTCCACCAGAAATCCAAGAATGTGATCTATGGCAAGGAAACATATGTGGGTTGAGGTGTATGAGCCTCTGGTCGATGATAAATGGCCACACAATCCCTCTTTTTGTCGAAAATAGCCATGAACGACCATTTTCAATAATACCGAAGGCTAACACCAACGGATTTTTGACCAAGAAATGGTCCCCACCAGAAATCCAAGAATGTGATCTATGGCAAGAAAACATATGTGGGGTGAAGTGTACAAGCCTCTGGTCGATGATCAATGGCCACACAAACCCCATTTTTTGTCGAAAATAGCCATGAACGACCATTTTCAATGACACTGAACGCTAACACCTACGGATTTTTGACCAAGAAATGGTCTCCACCATAAATCCAAGAATGTGATCTATGGAAAGGAAACATGTGTAGTGAGGTGCATGAGCCTTTGGTCGAATATCAATGGCCACACAACCCCCATTTTTGTCGAAAATAGCCATGAACGACCATTTTCAATAGTACCGAAGGCTAAAACATTCAGATTTTTGACCAAGAAATGGTCTCCACCAGAAATCAAAGAATGTGATCTATGGCAAGGAAACATATGTGGGGTGAGGTTTACGAGCCTCTGGTCGATGATCAATGGCCACACAACCCCCATTTTTGTCGAAAATAGCCATGAATGACCATTTTCAATAATACTGAAGGCTAACACGTATAGATTTTTGACCAATAAATGGTCTCCACAAGAAATCCAAGAATGTGATCTATGGCAAGTAAACATATGTGGGGTGAGGTGTACGAGCCTCTGGTCGATGATAAATGGCCACACAACCCCCATTTTAGTCGAAAATAGCCATGAATGTCCATTTTCAATAATACCGAAGGCTAACACCAACAGATTTTTGACTAAGAAATGGTCTCCACCAGAAATACAAGAATGTGATCTATGGCAAGAAAACCTATGTGGGGTGAAGTGTATGAGCCTCTGGTCGATGATCTATGGCCACACAACCCCCATTTTGGTCGGAAATAGCCATGAACGACCATTTTCAATGACACTGAAGGCTAACACCTACGGATTTTTGACCAAGAAATGGTCTCCACCATAAATCCAAGAATGTGATCTATGGCAAGGAAACATATGTGTAGTGAGGTGTATGAGCCTCTGGACAAAGATCAATGGCCACACAACCCCCATTTTTGTCGAAAATAGCCATGAATGATAATTTTCAATAATACCGAAGGCTAACACATTCGGATTTTTGCCCAAGAAATGATCTCCACTATAAATCCAAGAATGTGATCTATGTCAAGGAAACATATGTGGGGTGAAGTGTACAAGCCTCTGGTCGATGATCAATGGCCACACAAACCCCATTTTTTGTCGAAAATAGCCATGAACGACCATTTTCAATGACACTGAACGCTAACACCTACGGATTTTTGACCAAGAAATGGTCTCCACCATAAATCCAAGAATGTGATCTATGGAAAGGAAACATGTGTAGTGAGGTGTATGAGCCTTTGGTCGAATATCAATGGCCACACAACCCCCATTTTTGTCGAAAATAGCCATGAACGACCATTTTCAATAGTACCGAAGGCTAAAACATTCAGATTTTTGACCAAGAAATGGTCTCCACCAGAAATCAAAGAATGTGATCTATGGCAAGGAAACATATGTGGGGTGAGGTTTACGAGCCTCTGGTCGATGATCAATGGCCACACAACCCCCATTTTGTCGAAATAGCCATGAACGATCATTTTCAATAATACTGAAGGCTAACACATACGAATTTTTGACCAAAAAATGGTCTCCACAAGAAATCCAAGAATGTGATCTATAGCAAGGAAACATATGTGGGGTGAGGTGTACGAGCCTCTGGTCGATGATAAATGGCCACACAACCCCCATTTTTGATGAAAATAGCCATGAACGACCATTTTCAATAATACCGAAGCCTAACACCTACGAATTTTTGACCAAGAAATGGTCTCCACCAGAAATCCAAGAATGTGATCTATGGAAAGGAAACATATGTGGGGTGAGGTGTATGAGCCTCTGGTCGATGATCAATGGCCAAAGAACCCCCATTTTTGTCAAAAATAGCCATGAACGACCATTTTCAATAATACCGAAGGCTAACACCTATGGATTTTTGACCAAGAAATGGTCGCCACCAGAAATCCAAAATGTGATCTATGGCAAGGAAACATATGTGGGGTGAGGTGTACGAGCCTTTGGTCGATGATCAATGGCCACATAACCCCCATTTTTGTCGAAAATAGCCATGAACGAACATTTTCAATGACATTGAAGGGTAACACCTATGGATTTTTGACCAAGAAATGGTCTCCACCATAAGTCCAAGAATGTGATCAATGGCAAGGAAACATATGTGGGGTGAGGTGTATGGGCTTCTGGTTGTTGATCAATGGCCACACAACGCCCATTTTTTGTCGAAAATAGCGATCAACGACCATTTTCAATAATACAGAAGGCTAACACGTATGGATTTTTGACCAAGAAATGGTCTCCACCAGAAATCCGAGAATGTGATATATGGCAAGGAAACATATGTGGGGTGAGGTGTACGAGCCTCTGGTCGATGATCAATGGCCACACAACCCCCATTTTTGTGGAAAATAGCCATGAACGTCCATTTTCAATGACACTGAAGGCTAACACCTACGGAATTTTGACGAAGAAATGGTCTCCACCATAAATCCAAGAATGTGATCTATGGCAAGGAAACATATGTGTAGTGAGGTGTATGAGCCTCAGGTCGAAGATCAATGGCCACACAACACCCATTTTTGTCGAAAATCGCCATGAATGACCATTTTCAATAATACCGAAGGCTAACACATTCAGATTTTCGCCCAAGAAATGGTCTCCACCAGAAATCCAAGAATGTGATCTCTGGCAATGAAACATATGTTGGGTGAGGTGTACGAGCCTCTAGTCGATGATCAACGGCCACACAACCCCCATTTTTGTCGAAAATAGCCATGAACGACCATTTTCAATAATACTGAAGGCTAACACCTACGGATTTTTGACCAAGAAACGGTCTCCACTGGAAATCCAAGAATGTGATATATGGAAAGAAAACATATGTGGGGTGAGGTGTAGGAGCCTCTGGTCGATGATCAATGGCCACACAACCCCCATTTTTTGTCGAAAATAGCCATGAACGACCATTTTCAATAATTCCGACCAGAGGCTCATACACCTCACCCCACATATGTTTCCTTTCCATAGATCACATTCTTGGATTTCTGGTGGAGACCATTTCTTGTTCAAAAATCTGTAGGTGTTAGCCTTCGGTATTATTGAAAATGGTCGTTCATGGCTATTTTCATCAAAAATGGGGGTTGTGTGGCCATTTATCATCGACCAGAGGCTCGTACACCTCACCCCACATATGTTTCCTTGCTATAGATCACATTCTTGGATTTCTGGTGGAGACCATTTCTTGGTCAAAAAGTCATACGTGTTAGCCTTCAGTATTATTGAAAATGATCGTTCATGGCTATTTTCGACAAAATGGGGGTTGTGTGGCCATTGATCATCGACCTGAGGCTTGTACACCTCACCCCACATATTTTCCTTGCCATAGATCACATTCTTGGATTTCTAGTGGAGACCATTTCTTGGGCAAAAATCCGAATGTGTTAGCCTTTGGTATTTTTGAAAATGGTCATTCATGGCTATTTTCGACAAAAATGGGGGTTGTGTGGCCATTGATCTTCGACCAGAGGCTCATACACCTCACTACTATGTTTCCTTGCGATATATCAAATTCTTGGATTTATGGTGGAGACCATTTCTTGGTCAAAAATCCATAGGTGTTAGCCTTCAGTGTCATTGAAAATGGTCGTTCATGGCTATTTTCGACAAAAGGGGGTTGTGTGGCCATTGAAAATGGTCGTTCATGGCTATTTTCGTTCATGGCTATTAATAAGTTACTTAACTTTGTGCCAAAGGCTTGGTCATGACTTGCACCTTTGCTTAAACTCTCCCCTTTAACCAAGGTGCTTAGGAGATAGGGTTCAAGAGAGGTCTAGGGTTTACTCCCCCCTTGTCCAAAGTGATAATTGCACACCACTGGGGTAATGCTTTTGGTCATTCACATCTCTTGGTTAAAACCTAGCCTCCAAGGCTCTCACACTTTGCTCCTTAAGTTTCTTCCACATGTGATCATAGTCATTAGTGCATAGATGTGCCCTAGTCATGGTAACACCTGAGGTGTTACAGCCCTCCCCCCTTAAAGCAATCACGTCCCGAGATTTTAGGCAGAGTCCTCTAGAGGGGTGCCATGAAAGCGCGTTGGTGTGCTACTCTTTCTTTTACTCAAGTTTCTCTTGTTAACTACTCTTCGAATGTCATTCTCTTTGCAACTTCAGAAGGAAGTCCTTTTTAAGTTAAATCCACAACTTAGACTACCCTTGTTATCTAAGTTTTTCTTATAATTGTATTCAAAGGGAAGGCGGGGGTAGGGTTTTGGGTTACGTACCGACTCCTTTGGGCAGAAAGTCGGGGAAGCGAGAGCGTAGAAAATTCTCAGTCTCCCTTGTAGCTTCTTCTGCTGAATGGTGACTCCACTGAACCTTATACATTCGGATTGACCTTGCCCGCGTTGATCTCTCCTTCTGATCCAATACCTTGATGGGGTACTCTTGATAGGACAAGTCTGGTTCTATCTCAATGTCTGGTTCAGGTAGCACTTCAGTGGGTAGGCGAACACATTTCCGCAGCTGAGTTACATGGAACACATCATGAACAGCTGACATGCTAGGTGGCAACTTCAATTGATAGGCTACGAGTCCACAAGCCTCCTTGATCTCGTAGGGTCCAATGTAGCGAGGAGCTAACTTGCCCTTGATCCCGAATCTCTGGACACCCTTGGTGGGTGACACCTTAAGATAAACATGGTCCCCCACTTCAAACTGCAGAGGCTTCCGCCTCTTGTCATGATAGCTCTTTTGCCTGGCCTGAGCAGCTTCTAAGTTCTTCTTGATGACTCTGACCTTTGCCTCTACTTCAAGTACCAAATCTGGCCCAAATATTTCCCTCTCTCCTGCTTGAGACCAATTTAGCGGGGTTCTACATCTTCTCCCATATAAAGCTTCAAAAGGTGCCATCTTTAGACTGGACTGGTAGCTGTTATTAGAAGAAAACTCTGCCAAAGAAAGACACTTATCCCAATCTTTTCCGTAGTGCAGTACACATGCCCTCAACATGTCTTCCAAAATCTGGTTTACCCTTTTTGTCTGGCCATCTGTTTGGGGATGGTATGCTGAGCTTCGTATGACATGGGTCCCAAGTGATTCCTACAATTGTTCCCAAAATCGTGCCACAAATGGTGCTCCTCTGTCTGAGACTATAGTCCTTGGTATTCCATGCAGACGAACTATCTGGTCAATGTAGATCTCTGCATACTTCTCTATCCTGTGGGTGGTGTGTACTGGCAAGAAATGAGCGGTCTTGGTCAACCTGTCCACAATAACCCAAATGGAATCATGGTGCCTGGAGGTATTGGGCAATCCCACGATAAAGTCCATGCAAATGTCCTCTCATTTCCAAGATGGTATGGGAAGGGGTTGCAAAGGGCCTGCTGCCTTCAAATGACTGGCTTTAATCCTTTGGCAGGTGTCACACTCGGATATATACTTGGCAATTTCCCTCTTCATCCTGGTCCACCAGTATAAGGATCTGAGATCATGATACATCTTGTTGCTACCAAGGTGCATGAAGAATTTGGAAAGGTGAGATTCATCCAATATCCTCTTTTTGAGTTCAGGGTCCTTGGGAACAACCAATCGATCTCCAAACCATAAAATTCCCTTGTTGTCCTGACGGAAGCACTTGTATTAATCTGCCTTCTGCTTGATCATGTCTTGGATAACCTGAACACCCTTATCCTCAATCTGTGCCCTGACTATTTGCTCTTGCAATGTGGGCTCTACCGAGATATAATTTAAGTCACCTGAAGAAACAACTTCCAGGTTTAGCTTGCACAATTCATCACATAGGGTGGTAACTCTTGCATCCATGCTCATACAATTGCACTGGGCCTTTCTGCTCAAGGCATCTACCACAACATTGGCCTTGCCCGGATGGTAATGCACCTCTAAATCATAGTCCTTGATTAACTCCAACCATCTCCTCTGCCTCATGTTCAAATCTGCCTGAGTGAAAATGTATTTGAGGCTCTTATGATCAGTGTGAATGTTACAGTGAGCTCCCATCAAGTAGTGTCTCCATATTTTGAGAGCATGAACCACAGCTGCTAACTCCAGATCATGTGTATTGTAGTTCTGCTCATGGGGTCTGAGTGCTCGGGAGGCATAAGCAATTACTCTGTTATCTTGCATTAAGACACATCCCAAACCAGTGCCAGAAGCATCACAATAAACTTCAAAGGGCTTGGTGTTGTCAGGTTGAGCCAGCACTGGGGCTGTGGTCAAATGCTGCCTTAGTGTATGAAAAGCATCTTCGCACTTTTGGCTCCAATCATACTTGACTCCCTTCTTCAATAGTTCAGTCATTGGCTTGGCAATCCTAGAGAAATCCGGAATAAATCGTCGATAATACCCTGCCAATCCCAGAAAACTCCGAATCTTCCTCACTGTAGTCGGGGGTTTCCAATCCATTACCTCTTGTACCTTCTCAGGATCAACTGATATCCCATCCTGAGAAATTGTATGACCCAAGAATTTAATCTCCTTTAGCCAGAATTCAGATTTAGACAATTTAGCATACAACTGATGGTCACGCAGTCTCTGAAGTACAGTATGCAAATGTTTGGTGTGCTCGGCTTCATTCTTGGAATAGACCAGAATATCATCAATGAAAACGACCACGAATTTGTCCAACTCTGGCATGAACACTGAGTTCATCAGGTACATATAATAAGCCGGGGCATTGGTCAGCCCAAAAGACATCACCAAAAATTCATAGAGCCCATATCTGGTAGAGAAAGCCGTCTTGGGAATATCACTGGCACGGATCTTGATCTGATGGTAACCCAAGCGAAGGTCTATTTTGGAGAAGACCTTGGCTCCCACCAACTGATCGAACAATACATCAATGCGGGGCAGTGGTTATTTGTTCTTGATGGTCACCGCATTGAGAGGGCGGTAATCAACACACATTCTCAAACTTTCATCCTTTTTCTTTACGAATAAGGCAGGACATCCCCATGGTGAAGTACTTGGGCGAATAAATCCCTTGTCCAACAACTCCTGCAGTTGCTTTTTCAATTCTGCCAATTCCGCGGGAGGCATCCTATAGGGTCTCTTGGAGATAGGAGCAGTCCCGGGTTGCAATTCGATTGCGAACTCGATGTCTCGATCAGGTGGCATCCCTGGCAATTCATCTGGAAAAACATCTGGGTAGTCACAAACCACTGGGATCTTTTCCACTAGGGATTTTATCATAACGAAGGCACAAGAACGGGTACAACCCTGATCAGGCAAATATAAAACAGTCTCGCCATAAGCAGGGGAATGAATTTCAATGGCCCTGGCTGCAATATCCAATACTGCCTGATGCCTGGTCAACCAGTCAGCTCCCAATATAATATCCACGCTATCCAATCCTAAGATGAGAAGGGTGGTTCTAATCACAAGACTACCAAATTTTATAGGCACTTGCCTGTTGATTTGATAGGTGGCAACCCTGCCTCCTAGTGTTGAAATTGTAATGCCCCCATCGGTGTGGTGAAAGGGCAACTGGCACTTGGCACTAAATTTGGCACTGATAAAACTATGCGATGCACCAGAATCAAAAATAATAATAGCAGGATAATTCAAAACTGTAAAGATACCAGTCATGACGGGTGCCCCCTCTGGAATATCAGCCATGGTGGTGAAGTTCAGCCTGCCCTGCCTCACTTGCAGCTTCTGTCTCTTGCCTTGATTCTGATTCACATTCTGCCCCTGCCTCTGTTGGTTCCTGGGGCAATTCTTGGCATAATGTCCGGTGTTGCCGCATGTGAAACACCTGTTGTCAATTGCCTGGCAATATTGCTGCTGCTGCTGATTGTTCCTCTGAGCTGGAAACTGGGTGCGGTTGGGTGCCTGCTGTTGCTGCTGCTGTGGTCGGATCACCCATCTCCCTTGCTGCTGCTGGGGTCCCCTGTTCGGCGTGTCGGACACAATCCTGAAACGTTGTGTCAGAGCTGAGGGTCCTGCCACAGGGGTCTTCCTCTTCTTTTCTGCCTGACGAGCTGTGATACAGTCCTCTTGAGAGATGGCCATGTTGACCAACTCATTGTAGCTGTTGGCCCTGACGGTGTTGAGACGGTCACGGAGCTTAGTGCTGAGCCCCCTCCTGAACCTGTCTCTCTTCTTCTCGTCCGTATCTACATGATATCCAGCATACTGGCACAGGTCATTAAAAGCCTGAGCATACTGCAATACTGTCCTGTTGCCCTGAGTGAGTGCCAGAAACTCGTTGAGCTTTCGGTCCATAATCCCGACTGGTATGTGGTGTCCCTTGAAAGCGGCCTTGAACTCTCTCCATTCTACCTCTCGGTCATCTGGCTGCATGGCAAGAAAATGGTCCCACCAAGTCCTTGCGGGTCCGTGAAGCTGCTGGGTGGCGAACCTGACTTTTGTGAGCTCTGAGCAAACTCCATGGAGTAGCGGGAATTTGGATTCCACTACTCTCAACCACACATCCGCATCAAGTGGGTCCTCTGCCCTGGTGAACAAAGGAGGCTGGGTACTGAGGAACTCCTGGTAGGTAGCTGCCGCGGGGTGACGCTGATGATCTCCACCACCATAGTGCTGAGGTGGTGGCTGACGCTGAGCTAACTGCCTCAAGATCTCATTCTGCTGAGTCATTAGCTCCTGCAGAGTGGGAGGCGGTGGCGGCGGTGGAGGAACGCGCTCATTCTGGCCACGACGCGCTCTCCCAGCCATCTGAAAAATCACATGCACTCTCAATAACACATCTTCAAGTTTAAGGTTTAATCGCGGTGAAAGAGTCAAAAGCGAATTGATAGATTCCGACATAAACATAAAGGATTTAAAAAGGCATAAAATTTCCTTCCAAATTTAAAACTAACATCATCCATCAACCATGCTGCCAAAAGAGTTTATCACGATTACAATCAACGGCCCAAAAGACTCAACTCTAACTAGCCTAGTACCCCAAGGGTGCAAAAGCTAAGCTAGCTGGGAGGAGTCCTACCATCACTGACTTCTAACCCTACTCCTGATACCTAGTGAGCGAACGAGGCAACACTCGACTCGGGGGAAGGTGGTCTCCCTGAGCCAGTAGTGTCCAAGCTGGAGGCAGGCTCCTCTCCTCCCTCAATGTCGACGTCCTCGTTGGCCTCCATATCCTGGATCTCCTGGTGATGCATATCTAGGTGCTCATTAGCCTCAGCAAGCTGCTGCTGAGTGTTAATAAGCTGATCTTCGAGAACCTCAATGGTGTTCTCCCTGGTCCCCACTAATTCCTCCAGCTCTTGGATCTCATTGGATAGCTGCTCCACCTGCAGGTCCTTTTCCACCATCTCAGTGGACAAGTCCACCACAAGCTCCTCTCTGTTGTCCAGGGTGATCTTAGTCGATTCCAATAGTGCCATCAGATGGGACATTGCCTCACCACGCATCACTTGCAGATGGTACAGGGCATTCATGCACCGCACGGTCAAGTGAGCAGTCTGACCTGGGTAGATAGCCCAGATGTCCTTGGCATGCTCCACTCGATCCTTCCACATAATTGGGTCGTCCTCCCTTTCTGCGGGGAACAAGCCAATGGGGTGGGTAGACAGCTCCAAGGGGTGGAATCCACAGAACGTGGTCAACCCGTGCAGAGCAATCGCCTCGATCGTGTCCTCAGCCCGGTAACCAAAGGACTCAGAATCCAGTGAACGCCAGCCTGGCTGTAGGGGATGAGGCTCTAGGGTCATCCTCACCCTACAGCGGGGCACTCGGTGCTTCTCGAACTGCTGCACCGCGTACTGAGGAGGTGTCGCGTATCCGGCACCCTGAAGTACCTCCCACAAAATGCGGGGAAATCCCTCTCGTGCAAGCCCATCAGTGTGGGATAGTGCATTCCCATCGTCTGAGGATCCGTGGGAAGTCATCTGTGTACGGTTAAGCGTAAGTAAAAGAACAAGAATTATAAAAAGAACAAGAAAATAAGACTCAACTTCTCTCTAATTATAAAAATGGTACTGGGGTACTTAGTTGGTCACCATTTTGTATTTAAGTCCTTACTTAATTTTCCATTTGTTTAATTTAATTTAAGAATGCATGCATGCTCGTCCTGAATGACCTCACATCAATATAAAGGGAATAGGGAAGAACTCCCGTCCCTTATAGCAGCCTGTAGGGCTTAAACACTTAGCCACCTAGCTACCCTTCTATCATCCTAAGGCTTCACGTCCTAGGTCTACCCTGATCGTCCTACGATCTATCCAACATTTGTTTCTATCAAGTTTTACTTTGGAAAAGGATGGTATTTATATTTTATTGTTTCCTCTGTGGTGGTACAAGCTCTGATACCAGCTGTGGTGGAACTGCCCGAATTATTCCAACTTAAGTGCCTAAGTCCCGCCTTGGAGGCTGGACTACACTTAAATGGGGATAACCCTTCAATCCCTCGGATCTAGTCCGACGCGGCCACTGACAGGATCAAGTACCACAATCTCACTCGATGGTGAGTCACAGAGCAAATACAATAAAGCATAAAATCATGCATGGAAGAGTATTAAATTATTACATCACCATCGGAGTTTTGCAAAGTAGTCATCATTGTTCGAAGTGCACCGGAATAAAACTAACGGTAAATAAATAGAGAGATGGGGAAGCCTGTCCCATCACTCCTCATGCTCCTCCTCGGCCGAGGTAGGGTCCCACTCGATAGTCCAACCCGGTGGCAAGATGGACGACCAAGTCACTCCAGCAACCATGTCCTCCAGAGAACCTGTAAAAATTATGCCACAAGCAAGGCTGAGTATACTAATACTCAGCTAGACTTACCCGGTGTGAGGAGTCTACTCCTCTACCTCTAGACATGCAGCTGTTTGGCTGTGGGGTTTGGTTGCCAAAAGCACTAGCTGAGTTTCTAAATCAAGTTTTTAACTTTGTCAAATTAAGTGTGACTCTCTTAAGGCTAAAGATGTACTATCTACTCATACATAGTAGCAAACATTTTTAGCAATCAACATCTTGTATCAGGTAAACCTAAACACACGACATGTAGGGGCACTCCGTCCCCACACACATCAACCGTCCCCATCGGTTCCCTGGCAACAGAAAGGGGCTCACCGCCTTGGCGTACAATGCCTCACTGACCCCGACTGCCGTCGTGCAGTGACCGCACTTGTACCCACCATAACCGGAATGGGAGACCACGTCTCAGGTCGCGTGAGGAGGGCAATCTGTGGGCAGGTTCACTCAGGTACTAGGCTTACCGATTTACCATATTTCTCGGTATGTGTTTAGTACGTTCAAACGCTTGACACATGGTACCACACCTTAATCCTTATTCAAATTTTCATCCCGTGGACAACCAACCACCATGGATTGTTGTCCACAACCCAGCATCATTATGAGAAGAAAGTGGATACAACCAATTTCCTGACCTCGCGCGAGTGCTAGAAAAATCACTCGACTTCTACCGAGATCCTAATGAATAAAGCAGCTACTCGACTTAGCATTCTAGTATTCATCTCAATGGGATTCCTGAGATCATGCAACTAGGGTTTCAAACAGCTCCTACACTTAAGTGCACAATCAATCCTACAATCATTAAGTATATTAAAATAGCATAAATAACAGGCTATGCATAAACCGGGGCTTGCCTTCCAAGGCTGTGGCAGGCAGATCCTCTGGTGCAGGCTCGGGTGCTGGATCCGGGGCTACCTCCTGAGCAGCTCCTTGCTCCGGCACGAGGACGTACTCCCCGTCAGCGAGGTTACAGTCTATCGAAATGCAATGAACATGTATGTCATGATTATTCAGGATTTTAATAACATCATGCTAAAGGAAGGAAAACTAAGTTAATGAGTAACTTAGGATTTCTGGGTCATACGTGGCTTTTAGTGGTTTATGCTTATCACTCTAGGTTTAGGTCTTGTTAGAGATAGGCATAGTGGATTGGTATTTCCTTTATATATTTCAGTGGACAATTTACAAAGGGTTTTAGGATGACACCATTTTCCATTATTTGTTTTCCTTTCTTTATTTTCTATTTATGACTTCTAGTGGAGGTTTGAACTACAACATTGGTTTAACTTTTTCCAAAAATTTTGTAAAAATTACAGTGGGTTGCCATTGGTCATTATAGCTTGTCCTAGGACTTTGAGATTCAATTGAAACAGGCTATGCTCTAGACAAAAATAACAAGAGTTGTGTAAAATGGGCCACTTTGCACTACAACTCTTAATTAGGAGTGGGTTCTGTCCTAAGGGTTATTTCTGTTGGCATTTAACAGTAATAATAGGCTTCTGTGCCAAAGATCACAGAAAGCTAAGGGATGGTTATTTAATTATGATTTTCTAAAGTTTAATGCCAAAAAGGCACTTTCTACTACATTGTTATTTGAAAAATGTCAAATAGCAGATTTCATATTTTTCCTAAGTTCTTAATAACAAAACATTAACTATCCCAAGGGTTGGGGTGTTTTCACCTTGGGGTTATTTTTGTAGGGTTTTTCTAAGTTTTTCTTGTTTTCTTAAAATAAAAGGTATCCTATTTATTTTATACTAAACCAGGGTATCATAGATTTTTCTAGTGAACTACACTAAATAAGTACCCTAACAAAAATAGGAGTACCCCCTGGTTCATTATTTAAATCACCTTTTCTATTTTTCTAACCTTAAGCATATGGTAAAATAAATGGCAAAAACTAACTTAATGGGGGTGGACAGAGAGGTTTAGCATTTTTAAACAGGTTAGTAGGTGGACATAAACTTCTCCAAATTTTCCTAACCTTAGTCAAATAGTGCAACTATTTTTATTCCTATTATTTAGCTTTTGGTCAAAACAATAATTAAATCAGAACCCTAAAGTTTTCTGTAGTACATAAGGGTTTTATATTTTTCCTAAGCAGTTTACATTATTTAAAGTCCGACAAAATTGGTTTGACTAAATTTGGATGAATAAAACATAAGTTATGAATTATTCAAGTTCTGTTCAAAATTTAAATCAGATTTAATAAAGGTTTCCTGGAAAACTACTTTACGCCGAGGACCCTGGGTTTAATCCAAATCAACCCACTCAAATCTACCCCTACGCCACTATTCCCCTGAGTCACTGACAGTTCAAAAATCCCCCTGACCTTTCCTTCTTCTTCCCCGAGGTCCTTCCCCTAATGTAAACAGTATCCGCGGGAAAGAAAAGGGCGGCGCGGCTTACCGACGGTGAGAGAGGTCCGGCGAGGGGCGGGGTTGGCTCGGGGAGGCTCTGGCGGTCACAACGATGTACGGCTCGACGGCGGGGATGGCCGGAATCGCTCGGTCCACGTGCGCAGGCTGGAGTTCTCGTCGGCGGCGGGTGTGCCGGCCAATTCACGGCGATCTAGTTCAATCCAATGGCACGGTGAGCTTCACAGGGTGATGTAGAGGCTATCTGTGCATTGAATCGAAAAATGGCGCAGTGGCTTACCCAGTCTACGCTCGCCAGCGGTCGGAGGGAGTCCGGCGACCGTGGACTGGCCTCTCCGGCGAAGCAAACTTCGATTCCTTGCTCGGGAAGCTTCACCGAGGTGTGCTTAGTCCTCTCCGAGGGTCGGACGGGGTTGGGAAAGGCTTGGTTGGCCGGTCTACGGTGGCAGGGGCTCGGGTGGCCGCGGACACGCCGTGCACGGGCAAACGCCGGTGAGTTTGAGCTCTGGTGAGGTTGAGCGTGCGCGGAAGGGTACGGTTAAGGTCACTGGGCGTTATATAGGCGCGGGCGCAGGCCATGGCGTCGGCTGGCCTTTGGCGCGACGCGGGGCACGCGAGGTCGGGCGCGGGCGTGCTATCGCACAGAACGCGTCGAACACATGGAAGTGTTCATCTGCCCGTGTTCAAACGCCTGCTGAGATCGCAAACATACGAATCTTGGAAAAAATCCGTCGCAGACCTCTTCCTGGCACCTATGGCTATCTCTCTCATATGTGAGTTCCAAGGGAAGATAAGCCCTGGGTCAGAAGATATGTGGACGCCAAATTTGGCTTGTCCCCCTGCCCGCTGCGCGACAAAAGTGATGCCAAGCCATGTCAAACGTCAAGGTCTCGGTCTCAACTTTTTCCAGGGGGTGCCCTAGGTGGTATGTGTAACACCCCTGGTGTTACGAGTAACTAAAACTTTGGCATGACATCATATGCATCTGCATCATCTTACTTGATATCCCTAGAATGCATTTTACTAGATTGAAAATTCAACTCAAATGTGGTGTGGTGTGTTGTTGGGAGCTAGAGAAGATTAAAAACCCTCTTTGCAATCAAGTTTAAGTGCACCACTTCTAAACCAGTGTCATTTTTTACAAGAGCTCTATACACCAAAGTCGGATCTTAGGTTAAGAAGTAAATCTACTCTTAAGTGGTGAACCCAAAGTTTTGAGATTGTTGGAGAAAAACAATATTAATTGAAACCGTAAACTAGCCCAAAAGTGGAGTTTTGAATCTAGAGAGAATTTGCTAGAGGTCCATATATCAAAGTTGTATATTTTGGAAAGATGAACAACTTTCATATTAAGAGATTTGCATGTTGTGTAGAGAAATTTGGAGTAATTTGTAAAAGTTCAGATTGGTTTCAGTTGGGATTTGGCTGAAAACAGTTTCATTTAGCTGTTTTTGGACCCCTGTATCTTTTAGTCTGTACACTTTTGGTGAAATGATGCTATAACAAACTTGTAGAGTAACTGTAGGAGAACAATTGGTATTAAGTGTACTAGCCCTAAATCCGCATGAAACTAGGAGAAAAAGTGGTTCAAAGTGGGACTGACAGGTTTTATTTCAGACTTAGTCTATGGCTGATTGAGACCTGAATTTCAGATAAAAGTGTCAAGTTTGGAGCTCCTTGGTGGTCAATCCCTTTGTTTTTAGGCTGTAGTTTCTGTAGCAAACTTGGAGACCAATGTTGGGGGAGTAATCCCTAGTGAGGGACATACCCTTGAAACTGCTTAGAAACGAGAGAAAACACTGCACAAAGTTGTGCTGTCAGATAAAAGAGTATTGACTGTTGTGCTGTAGCCTAAGTCTGAAATATGTGTCTGATTAAACTTTGGAGCTTTGTGGTGCTTGATCTATATGGTTTTGGACTGAAGTTATTGTGGAAAGTTTGAAGACCATATGTTAGTGAATAAGTTCCTTTAAGTGTGTTGGGTGTAACCCTACACAAAAAGTGTTGTAAATCCTGCCCAAAGTGGGACTGTCAGTCACACAAACTGAATTTCATTCAGTCCAATTTAAACTGAATTTCAGTGCAATTTGCTGAACTTCAGAGCTCTTTTGTGTCTAATCCATAAAGTGTTGGACCATGGTGTCTATAGTGAATTAGTAAACCATAAAAGGTGAAGAACTCTCTTGAGAAGGGTTGGGTCTGGTGCTGTATAGAAACCTAAGTTAAATGCTCTCAAACATTCATTACCAACCGGTGCTGTGAACTGAATATGATTCAAAAGCTAAAAACGAATTTCAGTAAATTGTGACCAACTCCGGAGTATCATAACTTGAGATCCAGGCACTTTTGGCTCTTGGCTGTTGTTGAAGAGTTGAAGGCTATAGTATGGTAAGCAAGTTCCCTTAGGCAAGTTTGACCAGGGGCTGCATAAAAGTGGAGTAAAATGTGTTTCAATTTCCTTTGTCAGGTGTTGATTGCAGATTCTGTTTCAGTTAACAGGAGCAGCAGGTTGAGATTTCGGCCAGCTTTTTGGAGCCCTTTTGTATTAATCCCAGGGGTTATGAATTCTGGATCTTTTAGTAGAGTCTTAATGGATGCTTTCGTGAACAATTTTTATGTAGATTGATCCCTCTGTCACTGCTGGGAGTTGTGAGATGAGTGGGGGGAAAACACGAGGGGTTTAGTTGGGGTTTTAAAATTGTGGTTGCAGAGAAATAAGATAGGTCTGAACCACCGTGTGCTCTTGCTGTTTTGGACACTTTGAGTAAGTGGATAGACATTGGCATGGAGGGTAAGGAAAGATATTTATATCCCTGCTGTGTTCCACTTGCGCATTAGTTTGAGATGGAGTTGGACTGGGCAGCAAAAAAAAAATTGAGAAGGCCAAGTCTCTGCAGTAAATATCCATGCACTGGGTCAGTTGGTGTTTATCCACGGTGAAACGTTATCTGCTTATCCCTAGCAGAGGGAATCCGACCAAGTGATGACTAGCTGTGTTTGTGCTCCAGCGTGGAGTCTGTGTGTGAAGCCACGTAAGTACCATACTCATGCAGCTGTTGATACCTCAAGATCCCTCCTCAGCGTGATTCTGGACATAGCCACTTCCTGTTCCTTTATCCCTGCGTTCAAGTGTGTGGTCAGAGAACCGTGCTGCGTTCAAGCTCTAAGCCTCTGTTCGCCGAGTGCTTGACAAAATTCTCTATCCACACTGGTGTCAAACCCTCCATAGCAGCAGCTTGGCGGCGCTCGTCCCTGATCCACCGTCGTCGACGTCCAGGATTTCATCAACGTTCTCAAACTCCTGGCGTGTAGTCCATGCCGTGAATCCCCATGTGGTTCACGCACGTCGTCTTTGGCTCTTCCTGGTTCGTGGTGTGTGTCGCTGCACACTTGTCGTTGGTCATCATCCATCGACCTCACGTTCATCCTCGCAACCTCACTGCAGCGTCGTCGTTCTCCCAGTTGTGCGCGAACTTCTGTGAACACCTAGAGAAGAAGCGGTGTGTGAAGAAGGAGTTCACTTTAGTGCCTGTTGATCTAGTGGTGGAGTTTCATCTAACTACTTACTAGAGTAGAAGGGTTTTGGGATCTTCTCCTGCAATAAGGCAAGCCCCGGTGCATTTGCCACCTCCTTACTGTTTTAAAATCTTTATCACCTTATATGCTGCATTAGGTGATAGGAGTTGTGTGCTAAACCGTTGATGCATTTTCTTCCTTGAAAATTGATTACCCTTCGTTGACACCCTTTTTGAAAAAGAATTTTATGATGCTTAGCTTTGCTTTAACAAACAAAAATGTTTTGTTTTAAAACAAAAGTGATGCTTCAGTGGGTGGGAATGTTTTCAAAACGAAAAACCTGTGATGGTGAAACCATCAAGGCCTTGATGGGTTCAACATCGGAAAAGATGTACCTCTGTCAGGTACCAAACTTTGGGTTTAAATAATAAAGCTGAGACCGGGCGGGTGACTTGCACGAGAAAGGAGTCTCGGTGTAGTGTCTCCGTCTGTGTCAATTAAGGACCGTACCGATTGTTGGCCTGCTGATCTAGGACCCTTTATCTGGCCACATACCTCGTCATGGGTAAGCTTGAACCCGGCTATTCCATACATGAAAAGATAATCGCGCACTGGGAGTGGAGAGATGGCGAGAGTGGCACGTACCCTCCTGGCAAAGGACTGCCTAAAAGGGGGTGGTGTGCTCTCGGGTGGCGCGGACCTGTTCATGTGGTGGAGGATCCGTGGGAATGGTAGACATGTGCAAAAGAGTTAAGAGAAGCATATGTCGTGTGGTTGGAGATCCCCAGCTAGGTATTAATCGATTCGGATCGCCGAACTTCTCGGATATGAAGACTGGATCTTCGACCCTCATCGTAGATAACAAGCGAAACAAAATTTGGTTTTTAAAAGAAAGCTAGTGTAGGACAAGTGAATGCTCTAGATTAGGCAAATCTAGATTCAGGAAAAGTACTTAACTTGTGATGTAAAATTTTGGCTTAAGGACCCACTTCTAGTAAGCTTTTCTGCAAAAAGAGTCTTTGAAACTTGATGAGCTTTACCTTGAATCCCTCTAGCCAGCATACCCTTGAGAGTCTTTTCTTTAGTCGGGTAAGTCTTGCTGAGTAATTCCATACTCAGGGTTTTATCCCTTGTTGTTTTTGTAGGAGAGGTTTATTTCCTTATCTTTTGGTCAGTTACTTCATGTGAAGGACTTGAAGCTTAGAATGTTTTTATATATCTCTTATGGAAAGGCTTCACCCTTCCAATTATTGTAATAAGTTATGCACTTCGAGTACTATCAGGACTTGTAATAAATACATCTCATTCTACCATGTAAAACATGAGTTCTGGAATGTAAAGTGTACTTTGTAAAAGTCTTCCGCTCTATCTCCAATGTGTGTGTATCAAATGTGATTACTGTAATAAACCTGTTATGTGGGAGATCCTTGGGATGATGAGTTCCAGTTGGTGAACTCGATAGCCTTGTTAAGTTACCCGGTACACGTGCACAGCCATCTGAGGCCAGTAAGGCAAGGATTGGTGCATGTGGGCCTGATAACATGGGAAGGCTGTCACAGCGTGGTATCGGAGTGATCCCCCATTAGCATGGATATTAAAGTAATCCTTTGACAAACTTCAAAATGATTTTGAGTCCAAATTATTTTGGAAAACTTAATAATGGATAAGCAAATCCTGATAGTAGCAGTGCAAATAGTTGGTGTTTATGACTAAGGATTATAAGGTGGCTTAGATTAAGATGCTAACCACTAACCCACAACCTGGGATATTTTGAGAGGTTTACCCGCTTATCCCAATATGTTCTGGATTTTGTGAATACCAATGTGAAGAAAAAGTTCTATTTCCTGCGTGGCCTTAATGAGAAGCTCCAATGCTTGATGGCAACCAGTTCGGTTGAAAGATATAATGAGGTGGTCAGTCAGGCTGTTTTGGGTGATAACAAGATTTGGCTTCATCAGGAGTCTAAAAGAAAGAAGTTTGCAGAGGAATCATCTGGTAAAATCAAACAGTGTCGGAGGGTTGTTTATCAACAAGTTTATTATCCTCGTTTTTCTCCACCCCAGCTGCCTAGCTCACCACAGTCATGCGAAGGACCAGCTGTTATCCCTTTCATTCCACCTAAGACGGATGTCCTAGACATTCATTCTAAAAATATTCCATCCAATGCCAAGCCATGTGAGAAGTGTGGTAAGTCAGGACGCTCTACTCAGGATTGTCGCTTCTCTAAGCTAGTGGATGCGCGGCAATCACTTGTGAATCTCCCTCGAAGTAGCCAGCAAAAAGCAAGGAAGAATAAGATAGTTCTTAAACTGGGTCAGGTCCATTATACCAAAATCAAATCTATTCCTGAGGGTGAACCAGTTATGATGGGTGCTTTTCCGGTTGCCAATCATTTGGCGAGTATTTTATTTGATTCTGGTGCCTCACACACCTTCATAAATCGGACATTTGTGTTGAAGCACCAGTTGCCTATGGAAGTGGTGGATACTGGGTATTGTATACAATCTCCTGGAGGGCTCTTGCATACTAAAGAGATGGTATATCAGATATCCATAAAGTTGGTTGGTCACATGTTCCCTACCAACATGCTAGTTCTTCAAAATCAAGATATAGATGTGATTCTTGGTATGAATTGGCTTCATCAGCATGGGGCGGTGATCGATGCGTTGCAACGGACAATACAGTTGGACTCACCTAATGGTAAGTATAAGTTGTTGATCCAGGTATCGACACCAAGGAGAGCAGTAGAAAGAGTATGTGCTGCTACCGTTAAAGAGGTGAAAGATATACCTGTTGTCAGAGAATTTCCTGATGTATTTCCTGAAGATTTACCTGGTTTGCCTCCAGAAAGGGACGTTGAATTCGTGATCGAATTGCAGCCAGGTACTGCACCCATATCTAGAAGGTCATATAGAATGGCACCTAAGGAGTTAGCAGAACTAAAGACTCAATTGCAGGACTTGCTCAACAAAGGGTTCATTCGCCCAAGTTCATCACCTTGGGGTTGTCCTGCCATTTTTGTGAAGAAGAAAGATCAAACACTCCGGTTATGTGTTGATTACCGGCCACTTAACGAGGTGACCATTAAGAACAAATATCCTCTCCCTCGTATTGATTTGTTGTTTGATCAACTTTCTGGAGCTAAAGTATTTTCTAAGATTGACCTTAGATCGGGTTATCACCAGATAAGAATCCGTCCTGAAGATGTTCCTAAGACTGCTTTTACTACCCGATATGGTCTATATGAATATTTGGTTATGTCTTTTGGTCTGACCAATGCTCCAGCACATCTCATGTACTTAATGAACTCGGTGTTCATGCCCGAGTGTTAAGCAATAGAATATGCCATCTGTGGATATCCTAGCTGCTATAGATAGCAGATGTAAATCAGGGATAGAATCCTAGCTGCTATAGATAGCAGATGTAAATCAGGGATTAGTTGCTAGATATAGCAGATGTAAATCAGGGATAAATCAGGGGAATTATCCCTGCCTTGTAAAGCAGGCCAGCCAGCTCTATATAATAGAAGGTGCCCCCTCTCATTGAGGTGTGGCCAATTGCCCTCAACCCTGTTTTTCTACATGGTATCCGAGACCCAGGCATCGATCTAATTTCCCAACCCCCCCCCTCACCTACTACCCTCCAGCCGCGCCGCCTTAACCAGACCGCGCCGCTGCCCTCTCCTTCCCCTTCCCTGCGCCATGAGCACCATCTCCGATGCTGCCGATTCTGCTCCTGTCCTCTGCCCCTTTGCCACCATCAACATCAAGCTCCACGTCCCCATGACCCTGGAGTTGAAACCTTCCAACTACACCAAGTGGTCGACGACGTTTCAGGCCACGTGTGGGAAATTTGGGCTGCTGCATCACCTCTCCACCTCGCGCCCCACCGATGCGGCATGGGCACAGGCTGACTTCTGCGTCCGCGGATGGATGTACAGCACCACCTCCGACGCCGTCCTCAACCTCGCCATGACCGACAGCACCCAGACGGCGAGCGCCCTTTGGAAGGCCATCGACGAGGTGTTCCAGGCAAACAAAGCTCCCCGCGCCATCTTCCTGAATCACGAGTTTCACTCGATGACTCAGGGGGACCTGTCCATTGACGCCTACTGCGTTCGCATGAAGGAGAAGGCCGACGAACTACGCGACGTTGGGCAGCCCGTATCTGAGCCCAACCTCGTCCTCAACCTGCTGCGTGGACTTAATGAGGTCTACTCCGGCGTCGCCGACAACATCGCCGGACAGCAGCCCCTCACCCTCGCCACCGCACGCCATCAGCTACTCCTCAAAGAGCTGCGGCTGCAGAACGACGAGAAGACGCGTGCTGCTGCTGCCCTCCTAGCTAATGTTGGTGGTTCGCAGCAGCAGCACCAGCAGGGCGGCCGGCGCCCTAATACCAAAAAAGGCGGCCACCAGCCCTTCTACAACACCTCTGGTAGCTTCTCCAACAACTCCGGCAACACCAGCACCAACAAACGTGTTCCCTGGGGCTTTAATCCCTGGACTGGCGAACGTGTGGCCCCTGGAGAGCGTGTCACCCCTCCTGGACAGCGCCGCCAGGGAGGTTCTGGTGCCCAGGCTGGGCGCACCCTGGGCATTATCGGGTCTTCCCCGCAGGCCCACACCGCCTTCGCTCCACTCCAGGCGTCCTCCAGCAGCTCCAACACCTCCACCAGCACCTGGGATGCAGCAGGCCTCATCGCTGCCCTGCAAAACATGCAACTTCAGGGCAACTCGCCCTGGGTTGTTGACTCCGGCGCCTCTACGCACATGACGTCCTCGGATGGTATGCTTACTCAGCGCCTTCCCCCCTCCATCTCCTCAATAACAGTAGGTAATGGCACTAGTATACCTGTTATGTCTAGAGGTCATTCCGTCCTTCCTACACCTACAACAAATTTTGCTCTTAATAATATCCTTGTCGCCCCATCCATAGTCCGCAACCTGTTATCCGTTCGTCAATTCACTCGCGACAACAATTGTTCCTTTGAATTTGACGCCCATGGTTTCTCTATTAAGGATCTCAGGACGGAACGCGTGATTCTCCGTTGTAACTGCGACGGGGACCTATACACCATGCCTGCCTCCACACCTGGCGCTCCACCTCATGCTCTCCTGGCTGCATCGTCAACTCTCTGGCATCAACGTCTCGGTCACCCCGCCCCCGCCGTTTTAGAGCGTCTCAATAAACTTCATGTTATTTCCTGTAATAAAGTACAACACTCCCTATGTCACTCATGTCAACTAGGCAAGCATACGCGTCTACCTTTTAGTTCTTCGCATTCCATAACTCATGCACCCTTTGAACTCGTTCACTGTGATGTATGGACTTCACCCATCAATAGTCTGTCTGGTTTTTCATATTACTTGGTCTGTTTGGATGATTACACTCACTACTGTTGGGTTTTTCCGCTCCGAAAAAAATCTGATGTCCACCAACACTTAGTCGAGCTTGCTGCCTCTGCCCAAACACAATTCAGCCTCCCCGTCAAATGCTTTCAGGCTGATAACGGCACTGAATTCGTAAACACTGCCACCATCAAATTCCTCGCTGCTCAAGGCACTCACCTTCGCCTCTCCTGCCCCTACACATCTCCCCAAAATGGCAAGGCTGAACGTATCATCCGCACACTCAACAATTCCATTCGCACCATGCTTCTACATGCTTCCCTACCACCCACATATTGGGCCGAGGGACTCCTGACAGCCTGCTACCTCCATAATAGGCGCCCATCCTCCTCTATTCAGAATGAAATTCCCTATACTCGTCTGCATAATCAACCACCAACTTATAGCCATCTACGTGTTTTTGGGTCTCTCTGTTACCCCAACATGCAAGCAACCTCTAAACATAAGCTCGCCCCTCGCTCCACGGCATGCATCTTCCTAGGATATCCTAGCTCACACAAAGGTTACCGCTGTCTCGACCTATCAACCCGTCGCATCATCATCTCTCGCCATGTCACATTCGACGAGACCACCTTTCCCTTTGCAGCCACCTCAGACATCTCGTCCTCTGCTTCCCTAGAATTCCTCCTCGACGACGATATGGTTTCGGTGCCCTGTCCTACTGTTGTTGCAGGTGGGACTCCATCCTTGACGCCCGTGGTTGCTCCATCCCACTCGGATGTTGAGCAACCGCCCCCAGACGTTGCAGCCTCACATGACTCGCCTTCTGCGACACCGGGCGGGCGTGGTCCCGTGCCCCCGCCTGGACCCGACGTGGTTCCCTTCCCACGAGTCTACGTCCGTCGTTCCCGTACGACGTCTACGTCCGAGCCGGCAGCTGTCCCAGCAGCCCCTATGACTTCATCGCCTCCGCCGTCGCCGCGCGTCACTCGCACCATGACGGGTGCCATTCCTCGTGTCTGCTATGAGGGGCTGGCGGCCACGACGTCATCCTCACCATCGCCGCTTCCGACAAACTACCGCAGTGCGCTGGCCGACGCCAACTGGCGTGCCACGATGATGGATGAATATCAGGCCCTCGTCGACAACAACACCTGGGAGCTTGTTCCGCGGCCCCCCGGAGCCAACGTCGTAACGGGGAAGTGGATCTTCCGGCACAAGTTCCATGCCGATGGGTCCCTTGCTCGCCACAAGGCTCGCTGGGTTGTCCGTGGCTTCTCCCAGCGCGAGGGCGTTGACTACGACGAGACCTTCAGCCCGGTTGTCAAATCGGCTACCATACGGTCTGTACTCAGCATCGCTGCATCCCGCGCCTGGCCCATTCATCAACTGGACGTGAAGAACGCCTTTCTTCACGGCCACCTCGAGGAGACCGTCTACTGCCAACAGCCGCCAGGATTCGTCGACCCTGGCGCTCCAGATCACGTCTGCCATCTGCAGAAGTCCTTGTATGGCCTGAAGCAGGCTCCACGGGCATGGTACCAGCGCTTCGCCACCTTCGTCCGGCACCTCGGCTTCGTCGCCTCCATCTCCGACACGTCTCTTTTCGTTCTACGAGAGGGGACAAGTCTCGCCTACCTACTGTTGTACGTCGACGACATCATCCTCACCGCCTCGTCGTCGGCCCTGCTACAACGCATTATGACTCAGTTGAGCTCCGAGTTTTCCATGACGAATCTTGGCGCCCTCCACCACTTCCTCGGCATCGCTGTCACGCGCTCCTCCGATGGTCTCTTCCTCTCCCAGCGACAGTACGCGGTCGAGCTTCTTCAGCGCGCAGGCATGGCTGAGTGTCATCCGACATCGACACCTGTTGACACTCACGCCAAGCTATCTGCGACCGACGGGGATCTACTGTCAGAGAAGGATGCATCAGAGTACAGGAGCTTAGCGGGGGCTCTCCAGTACCTGACGTTGACTCGTCCTGATCTGGCATATGCTGTTCAGCAGGTGTGCCTCTTCATGCACGCCCCGCGCGAGCCTCACCGTGCGCTGGTCAAGCGCATCTTACGCTTCGTCCAGGGGACTCTCTCCTCGGGTCTTCACATTGGCACCGGGTCTGTCACCAAGCTGACTGCCTACTCTGACGCCGACTGGGCAGGCTGCCCAGACTCTCGACGATCCACCTCTGGCTTCTGTGTCTATCTCGGCGACAATCTAGTTTCATGGTCCTCCAAGCGCCAGACCACGGTGTCCCGCTCTAGCGCCGAGGCCGAGTATCGGGCTGTGGCTCACGTTGTGGCTGAGTGCTGCTGGCTTCGACAGTTACTCCAGGAGCTACACATCCAGCTGCCTTCTGCCACAGTTGTCTTCTGCGACAATGTCAGCGCCGTCTACATGACGGCCAACCCCGTCCACCACAAGCAAACGAAGCACATCGAGATCGACATTCACTTCGTCCGCGAAAAGGTGGCCCTTGGTGAAATTCGGGTTCTCCATGTGCCCTCCTCTCACCAGTTCGCCGACATCATGACTAAAGGGCTTCTGACAGCACTCTTTCGAGAATTTCGATCCAGTCTTTGCGTCCGGGAGCCTCCCGCTGCGACTGCGGGCGGGTGTTAGGCAATAGAATATGCCATCTGTGGATATCCTAGCTGCTATAGATAGCAGATGTAAATCAGGGATAGAATCCTAGCTGCTATAGATAGCAGATGTAAATCAGGGATTAGTTGCTAGATATAGCAGATGTAAATCAGGGATAAATCAGGGGAATTATCCCTGCCTTGTAAAGCAGGCCAGCCAGCTCTATATAATAGAAGGTGCCCCCTCTCATTGAGGTGTGGCCAATTGCCCTCAACCCTGTTTCTCTACACCGAGCTTGACAAGTTTGTGGTGGTCTTTATTGATGACATCTTGATATACTCTAAGACCAAAGAAGATCACGCAGAGCACTTGCGTATTGTTCTGACAAGGTTAAGAGAACATCAACTATATGCCAAGTTCAGTAAATGTGAATTTTGGCTGGACACAATTCCGTTCTTGGGTCATATCTTGTCTGCCGAAGGTGTTGCGGTCGACCCAAGTAAAGTCAAGGACATTTTGGAATGGAAACCACCTACTACAGTGCATCAGGTCCGAAGTTTTCTTGGAATGGCGGGATATTACCGTCGTTTTATTCCAGATTTCTCCAAGATAGCTAAGCCTATTACTGAGTTGCTCAAGAATCATGTCAAATTTGTGTGGTCATCCGAGTGCAACAAAGCTTTTGAAGAACTAAAAAGGTTGTTGACTACCGCACCAGTATTAGCGCAGCCCGATATTGAGAAATCCTTTGATGTTTATTGTGATGCTTCGGGCATTGGCATAGGGTGTGTACTTATGCAAGAGGGCCGTGTGATTGCTTATGCATCACGACAACTCAAGCGTCATGAAGAGCATTACCCAACCCATGATCTTGAACTGGCTGCTGTTGTTCATGCACTCAAGATCTGGCGCCATTATCTGCTGGGTAATACATGTCATATATACACGGACCATAAAAGCTTAAAGTATATTTTTACTCAATTCGAGCTAAATATGAGGCAACGAAGATGGCTTGAGTTGATCAAGGACTATGATTTAGAAGTCCATTGCCATCCTGGCAAAGCTAATGTTGTGGCAGATGCTCTAAGCCGAAAGCCTCAATGTAATTGTCTTTCGGTGAGGCCTTTAACTGTCACCCTATGTCAGGAAATGGAAAGGATGAATTTGGGAATAATTCAGCATGGAACCATAGCCAATCTTGTTCTTGAATCAGCTATCCAGAGCCAAATTATTGATGCTCAAAAAGTGAATAAGGGTATAGCCCATATTAAAGAACGAGTTGAAGCAGGAAAGGCTACATGTTTCAGAATCGATGAAAATGGTGTCCTTTGGTTCAAACATCGATTGGTAATTCCAAAGGTACCTCAATTACGTCAACAAATACTGGACGAAGCTCATTTGTCTCGGTATTCTATTCACCCAGGAAGCAATAAGATGTATCAAGATCTGAAGCAAAGGTTTTGGTGGACTAAGATGAAAATAGAAATTGCTCGGTATGTGGCTAAGTGTGACATTTGTCAACGAGTGAAAGCCGTCCATTTGAAATCTGCCGGGCCCTTGCAACCTCTACCCATTCCGGCCTGGAAGTGGGAAGATATTAGTATGGACTTCATTGTTGGTTTACCCAAAACCTCAAAAGGGTATGATTCTATCTGGGTGATTGTTGATCGTCTCACCAAGCTAGCACACTTTTTGCTAGTGAAGACTTTATACCCAGCAAGGACATATGCTGATCTATATATTGCTCGTATCCTGAGTCTACATGGAGTGCCTAAAACAATTGTATCTGACAGGGGACCACAGTTTGTCTTTAGGTTTTGGGAAGAATTGCATAAATCTCTGGGTACTAAGCTAATTCATAGTTCAGCATATCATCCGCAAACCAGTGGACAAACAGAACAGGTAAATCAGATTTTGGAGGACATGTTAAGATCATGTGTGCTTGCTTATTCAGTTAGGTGGGATGAATGTCTGCCTTTGGCCGAGTTTTCATATAACAATAGTTACCAAGAAAGCATAAAAATGTCACCCTTTGAAGCTCTTTATGGTCGAAGATGTAGGACACCGTTGAATTGGTCAGAACCAGGAGAGAAATATTTCTTTGGGCCTGATCTTGTAAAGGAAGCTGAAGAAAAAGTTCAAGTGATCCAACGGAATTTGCAAATGGCACAATCTCGTCAAAAGAGTTATGCCGATAAAAGACGTCGGTCTTTGGTTTTCCATGTTGGTGATCATGTGTATCTAAAGGTGTCACCCATGAAAGGCGTAACTCGATTTGGTGTCAAGGGAAAACTAGGACCCCGCTATGTTGGTCCATTTCCAGTGCTTGAGCGATGTGGACTTGTGGCTTATAAGGTGCAATTGCCAGGAAGTCTTTCAACTGTGCATAACGTGTTTCACGTATCTCAACTGAAGAAATGTCTCCGAGTCCCCGAACAAGTAGTAGATGTTTCAGATGTCAACCTCGAGCCTGATCTGACTTACTCTGAGTATCCTATTCGGGTGCTGGACCAGAAAGACAGAGTCACACGAAGGAAAATCATCAAGTTTTATAAAGTACAATGGAACAAGCATTCCGAAGATGAGGCTACTTGGGAATCAAAAGACTATCTAATGGAGCATTTTCCTTAGTTTTTAGATTCCTCTAAAACTTAGGCCTTGCGTAAATTGTCTTTGATGTAATCCAACAGGGGCACACCCTTGCCTTGTAAGAACAAATGTGGAATAAGAGTGTGACGCATTTCCTTTTCTATCACTAGGCCTGGCATTTTAATCTCGGGACGAGATTCCTTTTTAGGGGGGGAGGATGTAACACCCCTGGTGTTACGAGTAACTAAAACTTTGGCATGACATCATATGCATCTGCATCATCTTGCTTGATATCCCTAGAATGCATTGTACTAGATCAAAAATTCAAGTCAAATGTGGTGTGGTGTGTTGTTGGGAGCTAGAGAAGATTAAAAACCCTCTTTGCAATCAAGTTTAAGTGCACCACTTCTAAACCAGTGTCATTTTGGACAAGAGCTCTATACACCAAAGTCGGATCTTAGGTTAAGAAGTAAATCTACTCTTAAGTGGTGAACCCAAAGTTGTGAGATTGTTGGAGAAAAACAATCTCAATTGAAACCGTAAACTAGCCCAAAAGTGGAGTTTTGAATCTAGAGAGGATTTGCTAGAGGTCCATATATCAAAGTTGTATATTTTGGAAAGATGAACAACTTTCATATTAAGAGATTTGCATGTTGTGTAGAGAAATTTGGAGTAATTTGTAAAAGTTCAGATTGGTTTCAGTTGGGATTTGTCTGAAAACAGTTTCATTTAGCTGTTTTTGGGCCCCTGTATCTTTTAGTCTGTACACTTTTGGTGAAAAGATGCTATAACAAACTTGTAGAGTAACTGTAGGAGAACAATTGGTATTAAGTGTACTAGCCCTAAATCCGCATGAAACTAGGAGAAAAAGTGGTTTAAAGTGGGACTGACAGGTTTTATTTCAGACTTAGTCTATGGCTGATTGAGACCTGAATTTCAGATAAAAGTGTCAAGTTTGGAGCTCCTTGGTGGTCAATCCCTTTGTTTTTAGGCTGTAGTTTCTGTAGAAAACATGGAGACCAATGTTGGGGGAGTAATCCCTAGTGAGGGACATACCCTTGAAACTGCTTAGAAATGAGAGAAAACACTGCACAAAGTTGTGCTGTCAGATAAAAGAGTATTGACTGTTGTGCTGTAGCCTAAGTCTGAAATATGTGTCTGATTAAACTTTGGAGCTTTGTGGTGCTTGATCTATATGGTTTTGGACTGAAGTTATTGTGGAAAGTTTGAAGACCATATGTTAGTGAATAAGTTCCTTTAAGTGTGTTGGGTGTAACCCTACACAAAAAGTGTTGTAAATCCTGCCCCAAGTGGGACTGTCAGTCACTCAAACTGAATTTCATTCAGTCCAATTTAAACTGAATTTCAGTGCAATTTGCTGAACTTCAGAGCTCTTTTGTGTCTAATCCATAAAGTGTTGGACCATGGTGTCTATAGTGAATTAGTAAACCATAAAAGGTGAACAACTCTCTTGAGAAGGGTTGGGTCTGGTGCTGTATAGAAACCTAAGTTAAATGCTCTCAAACATTCATTACCAACCGGTGCTGTGAACTGAATATGATTCAAAAGCTAAAAACGAATTTCAGTAAATTGTGACCAACTCCGGAGTATCATAACTTGAGATCCAGGCACTTTTGGCTCTTGGCTGTTGTTGAAGAGTTGAAGGCTATAGTATGGTAAGCAAGTTCCCTTAGGCAAGTTTGACCAGGGGCTGCATAAAAGTGGAGTAAAATGTGTTTCAATTTCCTTTGTCAGGTGTTGATTGCAGATTCTGTTTCAGTTAACAGGAGCAGCAGGTTGAGATTTCGGCCAGCTTTTTGGAGCCCTTTTGTATTAATCCCAGGGGTTATGAATTCTGGATCTTTTAGTAGAGTCTTAATGGATGCTTTCGTGAACAATTTTTATGTAGATTGATCCCTCTGTCACTGCTGGGAGTTGTGAGATGAGTGGGGGGAAAACACGAGGGGTTTAGTTGGGGTTTTAAAATTGTGGTTGCAGAGAAATAAGATAGGTCTGAACCACCGTGTGCTCTTGCTGTTTTGGACACTTTGAGTAAGTGGATAGACATTGGCATGGAGGGTAAGGAAAGATCTTTATATCCCTGCTGTGTTCCACTTGCGCATTAGTTTGAGATGGAGATGGACTGGGCAGCAAAAAAAATTGAGAAGGCCAAGTCTCTGCAGTAAATATCCATGCACTGGGTCAGTTGGTGTTTATCCACGGTGAAACGTTATCTGCTTATCCCTAGCAGAGGGAATCCGACCAAGTGATGACTAGCTGTGTTTGTGCTCCGGCGTGGAGTCTGTGTGTGAAGCCACGTAACTACCATACTCATGCAGCTGTTGATACCTCAAGATCCCTCCTCAGCGTGATTCTGGACATAGCCACTGCCTGTTCCTTTATCCCTGCGTTCAAGTGTGTGGTCAGAGAACCGTGCTGCGTTCAAGCTCTAAGCCTGTGTTCGCCGAGTGCTTGACAAAATTCTCTATCCACACTGGTGTCAAACCCTCCATAGCAGTAGCTTGGCGGCGCTCGTCCCTGATCCACCGTCGTCGACGTCCAGGATTTCATCAACGTTCTCAAACTCCTGGCGTGTAGTCCACGCCGTGAATCCCCCTGTGGTTCACGCACGTCGTCTTCGGCTCTTCCTGGTTCGTGGTGTGTGTCGCTGCACACTTGTCGTTGGTCATCATCCATCGACATCACGTTCATCCTCGCAACCTCACTGCAGCGTCGTCGTTCTCCCAGTTGTGCGCGAACTTCTGTGAACACCTAGAGAAGAAGCGGTGTGTGAAGAAGGAGTTCACTTTAGTGCATGTTGATCTAGTGGTGGAGTTTCATCTAACTACTTACCAGAGTAGAAGGGTTTTGGGATCTTCTCCTGCAATAAGGCAAGCCCCGGTGCATTTGCCACCTCCTTACTGTTTTAAAATCTTTATCACCTTATATGCTGCATTAGGTGATAGGAGTTGTGTGCTAAACCGTTGATGCATTTTCTTCCTTGAAAATTGATTACCCTTCCTTGACACCCTTTTTGAAAAAGAATTTTATGATGCTTAGCTTTGCTTTAGCAAACAAAAATGTTTTGTTTTAAAACAAAAGTGATGCTTCAGTGGGTGGGAATGTTTTCAAAACGAAAAACTTGTGATGGTGAAACCATCAAGGCCTTGATGGGTTCAACATCGGAAAAGATGTACCTCTGTCAGGTACCAAACTTTGGGTTTAAATAATAAAGCTGAGACCGGGCGGGTGACTTGCACGAGAAAGGAGTCTCGGTGTAGTGTCTCTGTCTGTGTCAATTAAGGACCGTACCGATTGTTGGCCTGCTGATCTAGGACCCTTTATCTGGCCACATACCTCGTCATGGGTAAGCTTGAACCCGGCTATTCCATACATGAAAAGACAATCGCGCACTGGGAGTGGAGAGATGGCGAGAGTGGCACGTACCCTCCTGGCAAAGGACTGCCTAAAAGGGGTGGTGTGCTCTCGGGTGGCGCGGACCTGTTCATGTGGTGGAGGATCCGTGGGAATGGTAGACATGTGCAAAAGAGTTAAGAGAAGCATATGTCGTGTGGTTGGAGATCCCCAGCTGGGTATTAATCGATTCGGATCGCCGAACTTCTCGGATATGAAGACTGGATCTTCGACCCTCATCGTAGATAACAAGCGAAACAAAATTTGGTTTTTAAAAGAAAGCTAGTGTAGGACAAGTGAATGCTCTAGATTAGGCAAATCTAGATTCAGGAAAAGTACTTAACTTGTGATGTAAAATTTTGGCTTAAGGACCCACTTCTAGTAAGCTTTTCTGCAAAAAGAGTCTTTGAAACTTGATGAGCTTTACCTTGAATCCCTCTAGCCAGCATACCCTTGAGAGTCTTTTCTTTAGTCGGGTAAGTCTTGCTGAGTAATTCCATACTCAGGGTTTTATCCCTTGTTGTTTTTGTAGGAGAGGTTTATTTCCTTATCTTTTGGTCAGTTACTTCATGTGAAGGACTTGAAGCTTAGAATGTTTTTATATATCTCTTATGGAAAGGCTTCACCCTTCCAATTATTGTAATAAGTTATGCACTTCGAGTACTATCAGGACTTGTAATAAATACATCTCATTCTACCATGTAAAACATGAGTTCTGGAATGTAAAGTGTACTTTGTAAAAGTCTTCCGCTCTATCTCCAATGTGTTTGTATCAAATGTGATTACTGTAATAAACCTCTTATGTGGGAGATCCTTGGGATGATGAGTTCCAGTTGGTGAACTCGATAGCCTTGTTAAGTTACCCGGTACACGTGCACAGCCATCTGAGGCCAGTAAGGCAAGGATTGGTGCATGTGGGCCTGATAACTTTGGAAGGCTGTCACAGTATGCCAGATTTTTGGTATAGAACTTAAGTGGTTTTGGTGCCATCTTCAAGGTGAACACGGTGGATCTTTAGATTAGGTGTAGTTTTTGACTTAGAGAGAATTAGAGAGCTCTAGCTCTTTCTCTACTTAGGGAATGGATTTGGTGTTTCTTAAGGGGTCTTTTAGCAATGTTTCCTCTCTATAATTGTAGGTTAATAAGTTACTTAACCAAGGTGCTTAGGAGATAGGGTTCAAGAGAGGTCTAGGGTTTACTCCCCCCTTGTCCATAGTGATAATTGCACATCACTGGGGTAATGCTTTTGGTCATTCACATCTCTTGGTTAAAACCTAGCCTCGAAGGCTCTTACACTTTGCTCCTTAAGTTTCTTCCACATGTGATCATAGTCATTAGTGCATAGATGTGCCCTAGCCGTGGTAACACCTGAAGTGTTACACCATTTCTTGGGCAAAAATCCGAATGGCTATTTTCGACAAAAATGGGGTTTGTGTGGCCATTGATCATCGACCAGAGGCTCGTACACTTCACCCCACATATGTTTTCTTGCCATAGATCACATTCTTGGATTTCTGGTGGGGACCATTTCTTGGTCAAAAATCCGTTGGTGTTAGCCTTCGGTATTATTGAAAATGGTCGTTCATGGCTATTTTCGACAAAATGGGGGTTGTGTGGCCATTGATCATCGACCAGAGGCTCGTACACCTCACCCCACATATGTTTCCTTGCCATAGATCACATTCTTGGATTTCTGGTGGAGACCATTTCTTGGTCAAAAATCCGTAGGTGTTAGCCTTCGGTATTATTGAAAATGGTCGTTCATGGCTATTTTCATAAAAAATGGGGGTTGTGTGGCCATTTATCATCGACCAGAGGCTCGTACACCTCACCCCACATATGTTTCCTTGCTATAGATCACATTCTTGGATTTCTGGTGGAGACCATTTCTTGGTCAAAAATTCGTACGTGTTAGCCTTCAGTATTATTGAAAATGATCGTTCATGGCTATTTTCGACAAAATGGGGGTTGTGTGGCCATTGATCATCGACCAGAGGCTCGTACACCTCACCCCACATATTTTCCTTGCCATAGATCACATTCTTGGATTTCTAGTGGAGACCATTTCTTGGGCAAAAATCCGAATGTGTTAGCCTTTGGTATTTTTGAAAATGGTCATTCATGGCTATTTTCGACAAAAAATGGGGGTTGTGTGGCCATTGATCTTCGACCAGAGGCTCATACACCTCACTACACATATGTTTCCTTGCCATATATCAAATTCTTGGATTTATGGTGGAGACCATTTCTTGGTCAAAAATCCATAGGTGTTAGCCTTCAGTGTCATTGAAAATGGTCGTTCATGGCTATTTTCGACAAAAATGCGGGTTGTGTGGCCATTGATCATCGACCAGAGGCTCGTACACTTCACCCCACATATGTTTTCTTCCCATAGATCACATTCTCGGATTTCTGGTGGAGACCATTTCTTGGTCAAAAATCTGTTGGTGTTAGCCTTCGGTATTATTGAAAATGATCGTTCACGGCTATTTTCGACTGAAATAGGGGTTGTGTGGCCATTTATCATCGACCAGAGGCTCATACACCTCACCCCACATATGTTTCCTTTCCATAGATCACATTCTTGGATTTCTGGAGGAGACCATTTCTTGGTCAAAAATCCGTAGGTGTTAGCCTTCGGTATTATTGAAAATGGTCGTTCATGGCTATTTTCATAAAAAATGGGGGTTGTGTGGCCATTTATCATCGACCAGAGGCTCGTACACCTCACCCCACATATGTTTCCTTGCTATAGATCACATTCTTGGATTTCTGGTGGAGACCATTTCTTGGTCAAAAATTCGTACGTGTTAGCCTTCAGTATTATTGAAAATGATCGTTCATGGCTATTTTCGACAAAATGGGGGTTGTGTGGCCATTGATCATCGACCAGAGGCTCGTACACCTCACCCCACATATTTTCCTTGCCATAGATCACATTCTTGGATTTCTAGTGGAGACCATTTCTTGGGCAAAAATCCGAATGTGTTAGCCTTTGGTATTTTTGAAAATGGTCATTCATGGCTATTTTCGACAAAAAATGGGGGTTGTGTGGCCATTGATCTTCGACCAGAGGCTCATACACCTCACTACACATATGTTTCCTTGCCATATATCAAATTCTTGGATTTATGGTGGAGACCATTTCTTGGTCAAAAATCCATAGGTGTTAGCCTTCAGTGTCATTGAAAATGGTCGTTCATGGCTATTTTCGACAAAAATGGGGGTTGTGTGGCCATTGATCATCGACCAGAGGCTCGTACACTTCACCCCACATATGTTTTCTTCCCATAGATCACATTCTTGGATTTCTGGTGGAGACCATTTCTTGGTCAAAAATCTGTTGGTGTTAGCCTTCGGTATTATTGAAAATGATCGTTCATGGCTATTTTCGACTGAAATAGGGGTTGTGTGGCCATTTATCATCGACCAGAGGCTCATACACCTCACCCCACATATGTTTCCTTTCCATAGATCACATTCTTGGATTTCTGGAGGAGACCATTTCTTGGTCAAAAATCCGTAGGTGTTAGCCTTCGGTATTATTGAAAATGGTCGTTCATGGCTATTTTCATCAAAAATGGGGGTTGTGTGGCCATTTATCATCGACCAGAGGCTCGTACACCTCACCCCACATATGTTTCCTTGCTATAGATCACATTCTTGGATTTCTGGTGGAGACCATTTCTTGGTCAAAAATTCGTACGTGTTAGCCTTCAGTATTATTGAAAATGATCGTTCATGGCTATTTTCGACAAAATGGGGGTTGTGTGGCCATTGATCATCGACCAGAGGCTCGTACACCTCACCCCACATATTTTCCTTGCCATAGATCACATTCTTGGATTTCTAGTGGAGACCATTTCTTCGGCAAAAATCCGAATGTGTTAGTCTTTGGTATTTTTGAAAATGGTCATTCATGGCTATTTTCGACAAAAAATGGGGGTTGTGTGGCCATTGATCTTCGACCAGAGGCTCATACACCTCACTACACATATGTTTCCTTGCCATATATCAAATTCTTGGATTTATGGTGGAGACCATTTCTTGGTCAAAAATCCATAGGTGTTAGCCTTCAGTGTCATTGAAAATGGTCGTTCATGGCTATTTTCGACAAAAATGGGGGTTGTGTGGCCATTGATCATCGACCAGAGGCTCGTACACTTCACCCCACATATGTTTTCTTCCCATAGATCACATTCTTGGATTTCTGGTGGAGACCATTTCTTGGTCAAAAATCTGTTGGTGTTAGCCTTCGGTATTATTGAAAATGGTCGTTCATGGCTATTTTCGACTGAAATAGGGGTTGTGTGGCCATTTATCATCGACCAGAGGCTCATACACCTCACCCCACATATGTTTCCTTTCCATAGATCACATTCTTGGATTTCTGGAGGAGACCATTTCTTGGTCAAAAATCCGTAGGTGTTAGCCTTCGGTATTATTGAAAATGGTCGTTCATGGCTATTTTCATCAAAAATGGGGGTTGTGTGGCCATTTATCATCGACCAGAGGCTCGTACACCTCACCCACATATGTTTCCTTGCTATAGATCACATTCTTGGATTTCTGGTGGAGACCATTTCTTGGTCAAAAATTCGTACTATTAGCCTTCAGTATTATTGAAAATGATCGTTCATGGCTATTTTCGACAAAATGGGGGTTGTGTGGCCATTGATCATCGACCTGAGGCTCGTACACCTCACCCCACATATTTTCCTTGCCATAGATCACATTCTTGGATTTCTAGTGGAGACCATTTCTTGGGCAAAAATCCGAATGTGTTAGCCTTTGGTATTTTTGAAAATGGTCATTCATGGCTATTTTCGAGAAAAATGGGGGTTGTGTGGCCATTGATCTTCGACCAGAGGCTCATACACCTCACTACACATATGTTTCCTTGCCATATATCAAATTCTTGGATTTATGGTGGAGACCATTTCTTGGTCAAAAATCCATAGGTGTTAGCCTTAAGTGTCATTGAAAATGGTCGTTCATGGCTATTTTCGACAAAATGGGGGTTGTGTGGCCATTGATCATCGACAAGAGGCTCGTACACCTCACCCCACATATTTTCCTTGCCATAGATCACATTCTTGGATTTCTAGTGGAGACCATTTATTGGGCAAAAATCCGAATGTGTTAGCCTTTGGTATTTTTGAAAATGGTCATTCATGGCTATTTTCAACAAAAAATGGGGGTTGTGTGGCCATTGATCTTCGACCAGAGGCTCATACACCTCACTACACATATGTTTCCTTGCCATATATCAAATTCTTGGATTTATGGTGGAGACCATTTCTTGGTCAAAAATCCATAGGTGTTAGCCTTCAGTGTCATTGAAAATGGTCGTTCATGGCTATTTTCGACAAAAATGGGGGTTGTGTGGCCATTGATCATCGACCAGAGGCTCGTACACTTCACCCCACATATGTTTTCTTCCAATAGATCACATTCTTGGATTTCTGGTGGAGACCATTTCTTGGTCAAAAATCTGTTGGTGTTAGCCTTCAGTATTATTGAAAATGGTCGTTCATGGCTATTTTCGACTGAAATAGGGGTTGTGTGGCCAATTATCATCGACCAGAGGCTCAAACACCTCACCCCACATATGTTTCCTTTCCATAGATCACATTCTTGGATTTCTGGTGGAGACCATTTCTTGGTCAAAAATCCGTAGGTGTTAGCCTTCGGTATTATTGAAAATGGTCGTTCATGGCTATTTTCATCAAAAATGGGGGTTGTGTGGCCATTTATCATCGACCAGAGGCTCGTACACCTCACCCCACATATGTTTCCTTGCTATAGATCACATTCTTGGATTTCTGGTGGAGACCATTTCTTGGTAAAAAATTCGTACTATTAGCCTTCAGTATTATTGAAAATGATCGTTCATGGCTATTTTCGACAAAATGGGGGTTGTGTGGCCATTGATCATCGACCTGAGGCTCGTACACCTCACCCCACATATTTTACTTGCCATAGATCACATTCTTGGATTTCTAGTGGAGACCATTTCTTGGGCAAAAATCCGAATGTGTTAGCCTTTGGTATTTTTGAAAATGGTCATTCATGGCTATTTTCGACAAAAATGGGGGTTGTGTGGCCATTGATCTTCGACCAGAGGCTCATACACCTCACTACACATATGTTTCCTTCACAACAGCAAAACTGAATACTCCCGTCGGCCACAATAATTCCCGTCGGTTTTTAGGGTTGCCGACGGGAGTTAATTAACTACCGTCGGCCATAACGAAGCCGACGGGAGATAAAATAACTTCTGTCGGTTTTTTGGGGTGCCGACGGGAGTTAATTAACTACCGTCGGCCGTAACGAAGCCGACGGGAGGTAAAAATAACTCCCGTCGGTTAGTCCGGAGGCCGACGGGAGATGCAGTAGCTCCCGTCGGCTTCGTTACGGCCGACGGGGTTTAGGGCGGGCCCGGCTAAAACGCGCGCGCCGACTCGCCCAGTCTCTATTCGTCGCGCGCGCCGATCGCCGAGCCTTTGCCGCCGCCGCCTACGCCGCCGACGCCGCCAGCGCCAGCGCCTACGCCAGCGCCTACGCCGCCGACGCCGCCAGCGCCTACGCCGCCGCCGCCTACGCCGCCAACGCCGCCAGCGCCTACGCCGTTCTCCTCCCCGCCCGAGCGCCGCCAGCGCCTACGCCGCCGACGCCGATCGCGCCGCGCCCGTCCCGTCCTCCGCCGCGGCTTGCCGACGCCGCTGCCCCCGCCCGTCCCCTCCACCGACGCCGCTGCAACCTCCACTGAGACAGTAAGATTGAAATCATTTAAAATTATATCATTGCGATATATATTTATATTTATATCGAAAATATGTTTATTCCCGTCGGTTGGTTGATTGTATTGATTAAGCCGACGGGAGTTAACTACGTTGTGGTAGTTTGATTAGTATGATACACTGTTTATTTTCCTAGAGTTTTAGGGTTAAGTGCGCAGACCAGTAGTTAACCCTAGGCGTCACCCGTTCCGGAAGCATGCACATGCATCACATTTATTCATATGTTTGGGCCTAATGCACCTAGACAATCTATGGATGCATAGATTGTATAGTTTCATTCGGTCCAAACACAAGATTACTTGTGATGTGCGTGGTTCCGGGATTGTCCACGTATTTGGACAGCCGGAGAATGGGTGTGGCCGCATGTGATTCGTACACGTGTCCGTTGGTCTGAACGAGATTTCAGCAGCATAACCCAGTTGTTCTCCGTCGCACCATGATAGGCGTGTGTTCGGAGAACAGCGGGGTTATGCTGCCGAAATTTCGTTCGGACCATCGGGCACGTCACGAGTCGCATGCGGCCGCCTCCATTCTCGGGTGGGTTTATGTCCTTTCCTATAGTAGGGTTATCACCTAAGCCACGTGCATTGCTCTTATATGCTGAATTTTTGGTTGGTGGTTTACACAACAGCAAAACTGAGCCATCCTAGTCCACAAACATGGAAGATGACCGTGAGTGGATGTATGCTGGTTGGAAGAAGGGCGGATGTCACACAAAGGAATGGTTTCAGAAGACAGAAAAGTTTTTAGAGAACGCTCGTGGAGAGTCAACCCACGCTGTGATTAGGTGCCCATGCACCAAATGTGGGAACATCCAGTCACATGACAAGAGAACTGTGGCACTACACCTTTGCAGTCATGGGTATGTTCAAGGTTATAAGGTTTGGGATAACCACGGCGAGTCACGGAGTATAGTATCAGCACAGATGGAGGTGGATGACGGTGATGAAGTGGATCGATTGGATCATATGTTAGAAGATATGCAGGCAGAGTTTGTCAACAATCCTGAAGATCCGCCTACAAAAGAGGTTGAAGAGTTGTTCAAACTCCTCCAAGACTTAGAAATGCCTCTGCATGGACACACAACGGTTACCATCCTCCAGTTCGTGACCCGTCTAATGAGCATAAAGTCAAAGTTTGGTTGCTCAGCCAAATGTTATAAGGCGATTTTGGACTTGTTTAGTGATGTCCTTCCTGCCGATCATAAGGTGCCTAAAGACATTTACCGGTCAAAGAAGCTGCTAAAGGCTTTGGGAATGCCATATGAGAAGATCGATATATGCCCGTCCAACTGCATGATATATTGGCGTGATCGTGCGAAACTAGAGAAATGCTTGAAATGTGGCCTGTCGAGGTACATAGAGGTGGTAAACGAAGAAGGGGAGAAGGTGACAACAAAGAGGGCACATAAGCAGCTTCGCTGGATGCGTCTCACTCCAAGACTGAAACGTCTGTTCTTGGCTAGTAGAATTGCGAGCCGCATGAGCTGGCGCAAGAATCGTAAGCCCCCAAAGGATGGGGTAATGCAGCATCCGTGTGATAGCGACGCATGGAAGGCCCTAGACAGCTTCGATATAGAATTTGCTAGTGAAGACAGGAATGTTCGTATTGGGCTGGCGACAGATGGTTTCACGCCTTTCAGTATGACCGCAGCGTCTTACTCATGTTGGCCTGTCTTTGCCATACTGTACAACCTTCCACCTGAAGATTGCATGAAAGATGAGTTTATGTTCTTAACTCTCATCATACCTGGGAAGGATCATCCCGGCGTAAATCTCAATGTTATGCTTGAGCCATTGATTGAGGAGTTGAAAGAGCTTTGGGAAGGAGTGGAGGCGTATGACAGCTTCATGAAGCAAAAATTCAAACTTCGGGCAGCATATTTGTGGTCCATACATGATTATCTAGCGTATGGGATCTTTGCTGGGTGGAGAGTCAGTGGAAGGCTAGGTTGTCCTATTTGTGGAAAAGAAACAGATTGTTTCTGGCTCGATAAGGGTGGGAAGTTCTGTTACTTCGATTGTCATAGGTCTTTTCTTCCTTTGAACCACCCCTTCAGGCTCCAGGCACACGAGTTCAGGAAGGACACCATTGTCACGAAGGAACCCCCGAAGCGTCGCACCGGGTGGGAAATCGCTGAGGAGCTGAGTAATCTAGTGAGAAATGAGGATGGGGATGGGTTTGCAGGTTTCGGGAAGACCCATAACTGGACTCACAAATGTGGCCTTTGGGAGCTCCCTTACATGAGGGCATTGCAGCTCCCGCACAACATCGATGTAATGCACCAAGAGCGTAACATGTGTGAAGCACTATTTAACACCGTCATGGATTTCCCAGATAAAACAAAAGACAATTTCAAGGCCCGAGTGGACTTAGGTAACATATGTAACCGCCCAACTCTCATGCTCAGAGAAAATGGAGGCAAGCCTCGTGCTGAATTTGCCTTGAGACCCAATGAACGAAAAGAAGTGATGAAGTGGATGAAAGATTTAAAATTTCCCGATGGTTATGGTGCGGGGTTCAGAAGATCTGTGAACTTGAAAACAATGAAGATCAATGGGTTGAAGAGTCATGATTACCATATAATGATGGAAAGGCTGATCCCAGTAATGTTGCGTGGTTACATTAACGAGGAAGTGTGGAAAGCGATAGCTGAACTTAGCTATTTCTACAGGCAGCTTTGTGCTAAAGAAATTTTAAAGGAGATGATGCAGAAACTAGAGGAATCGGCACCGGTGCTTCTTTGCAAGCTGGAGAAAATATTCCCGCCTGCGTTCTTCAATCCTATGCAGCATCTTCTTATCCATCTCCCATATGAAGCAAAGGTAGGTGGGCTAGTGTGTTATAGGTGGATGTATCCCATAGAAAGAATGTTGAAAAAACTAAAATCAATGGTGGGTAACAAGGCAAAGGTTGAAGGTTGTATAGCAGAGGAGTTCAAATTTAAGGAGATAGCTTTCCTCACAAGTGGTTACTTGACTGAAGACCACAATGTATTTGCCCATACGAAGAGGTACCATGAAGATGAAACGGTGCATCCGTGCAGTCACATTAGCATATTTCAATGGAACGGCAAGGCTGTTGGTCCACCAGTGGCATATGAATTCAGTGAGAACGAACGGAAATCTGCTTTGCTCTACATGTGGTCAAATATAGAAGAGGCTGAGAAATTCTTCAGGTAATAGTTTACTAGGCTTAAAGGAATTGTATATTCAATGTTTAGGAAACACAATGTTTTCTTACTCTCGTTCTTTTTTAGCGAGTTCGATAAAGAAAACTGGAGGTCTTCTCGTAACCGTCAACCAACGGCGAAACAGCTAGACAACTTGCGTCTAAATGGATTGCACGGGGGACCTAATTTTATCTCCTGGATCCGAGACCATGTAAGCCTTGTATTCTTTGTCCTCATACATCGTGTATAGGTATGACAATTGTAACACTTTTTCATTTATTGACTGTCAGTTCGGGAATGTACCGGATGACTCACAAATGTGTCCTGTGGGATCTCCTTCACATGAGGGCATTGATTCTCCCGCACGTCGGCGTAGTGTCCATAAGGACCTGCGTCAGCTTTCTATTGGTAGTGTGATAGTGAAGAGTTATGGCCGTTACGACGTAAACGGGTTTCGCTTCCGTACAACCAAATTTGAAGCTTCCCGTCCTTTAGCAGCTACGAAAAATAACGGAGTCGTAATCCGGGCTGAAGATATGGAAAGGCACGAATCCGAGTATTACGGAATCATAAACAATATACTCGAGTGCCAATTTGTAGGGAACAAGGATCTGAGGGTGGTGTTTTTTGACTGTACATGGTTTGACCCGAAGCATTATAGAACCGAATTTGGAATGGCACAGGTTAAACGCAAGCAAATACTTCAAGGGGCCGATAGATATGTCCTTGCTCATCAGGTGGAGCAGGTATATTACTCGTCATATCCATGCCCTAAGTTGAGCGCTTGGTGGGTCGTATACAAAACCTACCCCCGTGATCGGTTGTCCACTCCTATTCCCGATGATTACAATCGTGAGGCTCAACAAGCTGACACGGTATTCCAAGAAGATGAGTTGCCATCCTCATTTGATATAGACCCTGCTCCTACATTGGATTGTTTAGTTGGAGACCTCAATGATATATCATTGCCACAGAAAAGGAAACGAAATGATAAGTAACAAGTTAAGTTTATTTCCATATGAATGTTTATTTGTTTAATGTTGGTTTATTTTGCACCGTTTGTTTATTTATTTACATTACTCAGTACTAATAAAAACTTTCAATTGCTGCAGGATGCCTAAAAAGTTTAAGCAGGTGGTGAAGGGGTTCAGGGACTCCCAGTTCCGAGGGAGTTCCTTGAGCGCTAGTAAGAAGGAGCAGCTCTACAGAAGCCTACACCCAGAGTTACAGGGCCAGCCCTTGGGGTTTCAGAGAGGCGATGTAAGAATCATTGTATTGTTGCTTTTAATTTGTGTAAGACTTTAACGCGTGAATGTGACACTTGAGTTACTTATTTGCAGGATGAGGATGAGGATCAGGATCAGGATGAGGATGAGGATGAGGAACAGGATCAGGATCAGGATGAGGATCAGGATCAGGATCAGGATGAGGATGAGGATGAGGATGAGGATGAGGATGAGGATGAGGATGAGGTTGAGGGTGGAGGTGAGGAGGCTGAGGCAGGAGGTGAGCAGGGAGAGGGTGGAGGTGGAGATGAGACTGAGGCTGAGGCAGGAGGTGCGGCTGCGGGTGGAGATGAGGCTGAGGCAGCTCCACCAAGGCGTCCACGTAAGTTTAGAAGGCCCCATGCCGTACAACCTCCACCTGTTCCGAGCTCCGAGACGGGGAAGACAGTGATCTCCCCCGTCGGAGATAGGTAAGTGTTGTATCTTGTGATTTGAATCAGCTGTATTCATCAAATGTAAGCATGTTTGATGCTTGCCCGTCTTTTTGTAGGGAGTGGTTGGACTACTCTTTCACCGGCCAGGGTCGTCAAAAGCAGGTGAACTCTGTGTTGAGTTCGCTCCTGAAGTTTCACTACCCTGGACTGGTGAAGACGTCCGACGATGCAGACGCTGCGCCGGTCCTCGTCTCATGTTGGGACGATTACAAGCTGAAGGTCGATGTCACTTATGGCGATGCCCAGGGGCTTGTTCGCGCTGACTTCTGGGTACGTAATCTTGTGTGTGTTATATGGAAGCAATCATTAAAAAGTTAGATAACATTGCATTCTTTTTGTAGGCACGTTTTCGGTTGGCCGACGGGGATGACGCGAACCATGCCGAGAAGGTGTTTCAAGTAAATGCCTATCGGTTGGTGAAGGAGGCCCTGTACGAGGCAAGGATTCAGGCCACGTGCATGTATTATCAACAAATTTTAGGGCAAAAGATGAACAAGAAGACAGGGGCCTCGAGTATATACCTTCGCGAGGAAGAGTATCGTAAGGTTATATTTCAATCCTTTCCTTTGTGTTTGTTTCATTTGAATAAGTACTGATATATGTTTGTTTTTATGAAGGTGGTGGTTCCGTGGATGTCTAACCGGCCAGAGGCCTACGCAGCTTGGTGTGGGGTATGGGCTTCTGAAGCCTTCCAACAGAAGTCAAAAAGTCACAGGGACAATCGAGGCACCATGCCGAACCACACCTTCGGTGGCGACAACTTCACGCGAAAGGCGAAACGCCTGGTAAGAAAACTAACAAATATGTTGAGATGTCATATATTCTTTTATTGTACTAACTCTGTGTTGTAGGAAGCTCAATTAGGTCGCGAGCCGACTCCCATCGAGGTGTGGGAAGCTGGCCATAGGGGAAGCGACCCTTCCAACCCTTTGTGCAGCCAGACACAAAGGGAGCGTCTGGTGAGCTGTTGTCCTCAATATTCGGTTAATGCTCGCAACGTACTAACTAAGGTTATATAATCGATACAGGCGGCATATGCGGAAGAGATGAAGGACCGTCACGGAGAAGACTGCGATTGGAGGACCATGCCGATCGATGCTCAAGCCGTGCATAAATCCGGTGGAGGAAAGGCACATGGACGGTGAGATGTTACATTACATGCCATTTATATAGTGACATGAGCATATGCCTTAATTAATCTTTCTTTGACAACAATTGTAGATTCTCTCTCTTTGATGGAATGATCAACACGACGGATTTTAGAGCGTCTCGGCGGTCGGCATCTGGGTCCGGAAGCTCCGGTCGTAGCTCTCGTCGGCTCACTGAGCAAGAGCTTGAGATCGTGAGGCTGCGTGAGGAGAACCGTCAGCGCGATGAGCAGTTGAGGGCTCAAACTGAGCAGTTGAGGGCTCAAAGTCAGTACTATGCCTCAGTCCACGCGCAGCAACAACAGATGATTCAAGTAAGCCCATTGCATTATTACTGTTTATTCATTGCTTTACACATCCAATGCGTACTACTAATATGCTTGGTCAATAGTTACTAGCTCAGCAGCAGGGCATTCCGTACGTGGCCCCTCCGCCTCCGCCGCAATGGACGTTCGTCCCTATGGGCCCTCCTCCACCTCCGGTAAGAAATTCTATATCCATTCTCTAGTTACATAGTAAAAACGACGACTTGTGCCGCACTGCACTCACATGAATATGTATTATTCTTGTATTCAACAGGGACTTGTGCCGCAGCAGCCTCAGTTTAGCACACCGCCGGCACAGCTACCTGCCCCTGGAGCACAGGTTTGTATTCTAACTCTATAGCTATCGCCGACAGTTCAGCAGTTAATATGTACGATTTCTGACAAATTGCATTCTCGCTCCATAGGACAATCAGGAAGGAAGTGGAACGATGGATGGCTTCGTCAACTCCCTATTCGCGTACCCAACTCCGGACGGAGGCAGCGGCCAAAGCTCCAACAACCCTAGCCGTCGCGGTTCGTGAATGTGCTTCCGTCGGTACCTTTTCAGTAATGAACACTTCGATCTCTACCTTTTCAGTAATGGACACTTCTTTTGTGGATGAACACTTCTTATGTGGATGAACACTTCTTATGTGTATGAATGTTCTTATATATATGTGTGTGGATGGATGTGATTGATGTGTGTGGATGTGATTGCTGTGTGAATGTGCATGATGATATTGTGTATATTTTCTGTGCCATTGATCATAAATATGGGGTTTTTGGGGGGGGGGGGTGACAGTTTAACTCCCGTCGGCTTTGCAAAGCCGACGGGAGTTATCCTGGTACTGTCCAGGATAACTCCCGTCGGCTTAGCCAAGCCGACGGCAGTTGTCGCTCCCCCGTCCCGGCAATCAGGGCTGACGTGGCGGACACATAACTCCCGTCGGCTACCTAAGGCCGACGGGAGTTAATTGCCCGCCACGTCAGCCCTGGGCCGGGGAGCGACAACCACCGTCGGCTACCTAGGGCCGACGGGAGATAATTATCTCCCGTCGGCCCCGACGGGAGTTAATGTAATCCCCGTCGGGTAGCTCCTGTCGGCCGGGTACCGACGGGATTTACTCTAAAACCGACGGGAATAGCTAAATCCCGTCGGTTTTAGAGTAAATCCCGTCGGTACCCGGCCGACGGGAATATCCTGGATTGCTGTTGTGCTTGCCATATATCAAATTCTTGGATTTATGGTGGAGACCATTTCTTGGTCAAAAATCCATCGGTGTTAGCCTTCAGTGTCATTGAAAATGGTCGTTCATGGCTATTTTCGACAAAAATGGGGGTTGTGTGGCCATTGATCATCGACCAGAGGCTCATACACTTCACCCCACATATGTTTTCTTGCCATAGATCACATTCTTGGATTTCTGGTGGAGACCATTTCTTGGTCAAAAATCTGTTGGTGTTAGCCTTCGGTATTATTGAAAATGGTCGTTCATGGCTATTTTCAACTGAAATAGGGGTTGTGTGGCCATTTATCATCGACCAGAGGCTCATACACCTCACCCCACATATGTTTCCTCTCCATAGATCACATTCTTGGATTTCTGGTGGAGACCATTACTTGGTCAAAAATCTGTAGGTGTTAGCCTTCGGTATTATTGAAAATGGTCGTTCATGGCTATTTTCATCAAAAATGGGGGTTGTGTGGCCATTTATCATCGACCAGAGGCTCGTACACCTCACCCCACATATGTTTCCTTGCTATAGATCACATTCTTGGATTTCTGGTGGAGACCATTTCTTGGTCAAAAATTCGTACGTGTTAGCCTTCAGTATTATTGAAAATGATCGTTCATGGCTATTTTTGACAAAATGGGGGTTGTGTGGCCATTGATCATCGACCAGATGCTCGTACACCTCGCCCCACATATGTTTCCTTGCCATAGATTAGATTCTTGGATTTCTAGTGGAGACCATTTCTTGGGCAAAAATCCGAATGTGTTAGCCTTCGGTATTATTGAAAATTGTCATTCATGGCTATTTTCGACAAAAATGGGGGTTGTGTGGCCATTGATCTTTGACCAGAGGCTCATACACCTCACTACACATATGTTTCCTTGCCATAGATCACATTCTTGGATTTATGGTGGAGACCATTTCTTGGTCAAAAATCCATAGGTGTTAGCCTTCAGTGTCATTGAAAATAGTCGTTCATGGCTATTTCCGACAAAAATGGGGGTTGTGTGGCCATTGATCATCGACCAGAGGCTCGTACACTTCACCCCACATAGTTTTTCTTGCCATATATCACATTCCTGGATTTCTGGTGGAGACCATTTCTTAGCCAAAAATCCGTTGGTGTTAGCCTTCGGTATTATTGAAAATGGTCGTTCATGGCTATTTTCGACTAAAATGGGGGTTGCGTGGCCAATGATCATCGACCAAACGCTCGTACACCTCACCCCACATATGTTTCCTTGCCATAGATCACATTCTTGGATTTCTGGTGGAGACCATTTCTTGGTCAAAAATCTGTACGTGTTAGCTGTTGGGTCTATGCTTCGTCGCCGAAGGTCTCCTAGGAAGAAGCGGCTTTCGGCTGAAGATGTTTGTATGAGATGGCCGAAGGTTCCTAATCATGAAGCTTCGGTATTACAAACCGACTTAAAGATAGAATGACCTTTTAGTCCATAAAGGTCTGAGTCAATGATGTAAACTTTTATAAGGGGCATACTTGTAATTTCTCACAGGCTGCGTCCTGTGCCTATAAATAGTGAACAGTATTCCTTTATTGTTCACGCTTTTTGGGAATTGCAATCGCATCTCTCGGGAACCAACCTTTGCCAAGGCAGAGGTATAATTGTATTCAATGATTCAATATAAAGAGTAAATATAATATAATTCGCTTAAGATTTATTTATCCTTTTATACTCTTTATTTTATGTTATTTTATACAGTCTATTAAAATTTTATTACGAAGACTTGAGCTTCGTAATTATATTTTCATTGACCTTCGTCCAAGGCTCATTATCCTCAAGGGAATAATGCTTCGTGGACGAAGGACGTTAGCATTTAACATTTTATGTTGCCTTGTTCTTAATTCATAGCATTTGAGAACAAGTCCCCAACATTAGCCTTCAGTATTATTGAAAATGGTCATTCATGGCTATTTTCGACAAAAATGGGGGTTGTGTGGCCATTGATCATCGACCAGAGGCTCATACACCTCACCCCACATATGTTTCCTTGCCATAGAAAACATTCTTGGATATCTGGTGGAGACCATTTCTTGGTCAAAAATCCGTACGTGTGTGGCTATTTTCGATAACAATGGGGGTTGTGTGGCCATTGATCATCGACCAAAGGCTTGTACACCTCACCCCACATATGTTTCCTTGCCATAGATCACATTCTTTGATTTCTGGTGGAGACCATTTCTTGGTCAAAAATCCGAATGTGTTAGCATTCGGAACTATTGAAAATGGTCGTTCATGGCTATTTTCGACAAAAATGGGGGTTGTGTGGCCATTGATCATCGACCAGAGGCTCGTACACCTCATCCCACATATGTTTCCTTGCCATAGATCACATTCTTGGATTTCTGGTGCAGACCATTTCTTGGGCAAAAATCCGAATGTGTTAGCCTTCGGTATTTTTGAAAATGGTCATTCATGGCTATTTTCGACAAAAATGGGGGTTGTGTGGCCATTGATCTTCGACTAGAGGCTCATACACCTCACTACACATATGTTTCCTTGCCATATATCAAATTCTTGGATTTATGGTGGTGACTATTTCTTGGTCAAAAATCCATAGGTGTTAGCCTTCAGTGTCATTGAAAATGGTCTTTCATGGCTATTTTCGACAAAAATGGGGGTTGTGTGGCCATTGATCATCGACCAGAGGCTCGTACACTTCACCCCACATATGTTTTCTTGCCATAGATCACATTTTTGGATTTCTGGTGGAGACCATTTCTTGGTCAAAAATCTGTTGGTGTTAGCCTTCGGTATTATTGAAAATGGTCGTTCATGGCTATTTTCAACTGAAATAGGGGTTGTGTGGCCATTTATCATCGACCAGAGGCTCATACACCTCACCCCACATATGTTTCCTTTCCATAGATCACATTCTTGGATTTCTGGTGGAGACCATTTCTTGGTCAAAAATCCGTAGGTGTTAGCCTTCGGTATTACTGAAAATGGTCGTTCATGGCTATTTTCATCAAAAATGGGGGTTGTGTGGCCATTTATCATCGACCAGAGGCTCGTACACCTCACCCCACATATGTTTCCTTGCTATAGATCACATTCTTGGATTTCTGGTGGAGACCATTTCTTGGTCAAAAATTCGTACGTGTTAACCTTCAGTATTATTGAAAATGATCGTTCATGGCTATTTTCGACAAAATGGGGGTTGTGTGGCCATTGATCATCGACCAGATGCTCGTACACCTCGCCCCACATATGTTTCCTTGCCATAGATCACATTCTTGGATTTCTAGTGGAGACCATTTCTTGGGCAAAAATCCGAATGTGTTAGCCTTCGGTATTATTGAAAATTGTCATTCATGGCTATTTTCGACAAAAATGGGGGTTGTGTGGCCATTGATATTTGACCAGAGGCTCATACACCTCACTACACATATGTTTCCTTGCCGTAGATCACATTCTTGGATTTATGGTGGAGACCATTTCTTGGTCAAAAATCCATAGGTGTTAGCCTTCAGTGTCATTGAAAATAGTCGTTCATGGCTATTTCCGACAAAAATGGGGGTTGTGTGGCCATTGATCATCGACCAGAGGCTCGTACACTTCACCCCACATAGTTTTTCTTGCCATATATCACATTCCTGGATTTCTGGTGGAGACCATTTCTTAGTCAAAAATTCGTTGGTGTTAGCCTTCGGTATTATTGAAAATGGTCGTTCATGGCTATTTTCGACTAAAATGGGGGTTGTGTGGCCATTTATCATCGACCAGAGGCTCGTGCAATTCACCCCACATATGTTTCCATGCCATAGATCACATTCTTGGATTTCTGGTGGAGACCATTTCTTGGTCAAAAATCCGTACGTGTTAGCCTTCGGTATTATTGAATATGGTCATTCATGGCTATTTTCGACAAAAATGGGGGTTGCGTGGCCAATGATCATCGACCAAACGCTCGTACACCTCACCCCACATATGTTTCCTTGCCATAGATCACATTCTTGGATTTCTGGTGGAGACCATTTCTTGGTCAAAAATCTGTACGTGTTAGCTGTTGGGTCTATGCTTCGTCGCCGAAGGTCTCCTAGGAAGAAGCGGCTTTCGGCTGAAGATGTTTGTATGAGATGGCCGAAGGTTCCTAATCATGAAGCTTCTGTATTACAAACCGACTTAAAGATAGAATGACCTTTTAGTCCATAAAGGTCTGAGTCAATGATGTAAACTTTTATAAGGGGCATACTTGTAATTTCTCACAGGCTGCGTCCTGTGCCTATAAATAGTGAACAATATTCCTTTATTGTTCACGCTTTTTGGGAATTGCAATCGCATCTCTCGGGAACCAACCTTTGCCAAGGCAGAGGTATAATTGTATTCAATGATTCAATATAAAGAGTAAATATAATATAATTCGCTTAAGATTTATTTATCCTTTTATACTCTTTATTTTATGTTATTTTATACAGTCTATTAAAATTTTATTACGAAGACTTGAGCTTCGTAATTATATTTTCATTGACCTTCGTCCAAGGCTCATTATCCTCAAGGGAATAATGCTTCGTGGACGAAGGACGTTAGCATTTAACATTTTATGTTGCCTTGTTCTTAATTCATAGCATTTGAGAACAAGTCCCCAACATTGGCGCCCACCTCCGGTGAACTCACTTCCACTTTTTTGAGCTGATGGCTTCGTTCAACGATCAAGCTGGAGCTGCTTCGGACCCGAAGCTGGTGCTCCCGATTACAGGTGGTTCGTCCTCAGAGCCAGCCAACAAGAAACAGAAGAAAGAAGCACAGAGAAGGGTACAGCATGTTGGGGTGCAAGGACCCTTCATCAAGTCAAGATGGTCTCACATTCCTATTACCTTCTCTCAAGAGGACCTTCAGCTCAAGGATTACCCACACAACGATGCCATGGTTATCTCTTGTGTTATCAAAGGATTTCTGGTCCACAATGTCTTGGTTGACACAGGTAGTGCAGCTGATATCATATTTGCTAAGGCCTTCAGACAAATGCAAGAGCCAGAAGATAAGATTCATGATGCTACACATCCTCTCTGTGGCTTCGGAGGAAGACAGATTGTAGCACTGGGCAAGATCACCATGTCAGTGACCTTCGGGTTCATCAACAACACTAGAACTGAGCAAGTTGTGTTTGACATTGTTGACATGGAATACCCTTACAATGCAATTATTGGTCGTGGCACCCTCAATGCTTTTGAAGCAATTCTTCACCCTGCCTATCTTTGCATGAAGATACCTTCGGATCAAGGACCCATCGCTATTCATGGAAGTCAGGAAGCTGCCAGAAGGGCCGAAGGAAACTGGACTGACTCAAAAGCAATCCATAACATAGATGGAGCTGAAGCTTGTGAACAATACAAATTCAGAAGGGAGAAAGCAGCTTCAGCAGATCAGCCGAAGCCCATGCTCTTATGTGAGGATATAGCAGAGCAGAAAGTGCTGTTGGGCTCTCAGTTATCCAAAGAACAAGAGAAAACCTTGATAAGGTTTTTGTTCAACAACAAAGATGTTTTTGCATGGTCAGCCAATGATCTCTGCGGAGTTAATAGGGATGTTATTGAGCACTCGCTCAATGTTGATCCATCCTTCAGACCGAGAAAGCAGAGGCTTCGGAAAATGTCAGATGATAAGGCCGAAGGTGCTCGTAACGAAGTCAAAAGGCTCCTCAGTGCAGGAGTTATCAGAGAAGTAAAGTACCCAGAATGGCTAGCTAACACTGTTATGGTAAAAAAGGTCAATGGCAAGTGGCGAATGTGTATCGATTTCACAGATCTTAACAAGGCTTGTCCGAAGGATGAATTCCCACTGCCAAGGATAGACTCTTTAGTTGATGCAGCAGCTTCTTCAGAGCTCATGAGTCTGTTAGACTGTTATTCAGGCTATCACCAAATCTGGATGAAGAAGGAAGATGAGCCGAAGACTAGCTTCATAACTCCAAGTGGCACATATTGCTATCTTCGGATGCCTGAGGGGCTCAAAAACGCTGGAGGAAGTTTCAGCAGAATGACTGCGAAGGTTCTCCAGTCTCAGATAGGCAGAAATGTGCTAACTTATGTTGATGACATCATTGTAAAAAGCACGAAACAGGAGAATCATATTGCTGATTTGCAGGAGACCTTCGCCAGTTTCAGACAAGCCGGTTTAAAGTTGAATCCAGAAAAATGCGTCTTCGGAGTAAAGAAGGGGAAATTTCTAGGATGCTTGGTTTCAACAAAGGGAATTGAAGCTAATCCAAGTAAGATTGAAGCTATACTTCGGATGGAGCCACCAACTACAAAAAAGGGGGCTCAAAGATTGACAGGAAGGTTGGCATCTCTCAATAGATTCATATCCAGATCAGCAAAGAGAAACTTACCATTCTTCGAAGTGCTGAAGTCAGCCGAAGTCTTTCAATGGGGACCAATCCAGTAGAAGGCCTTCGAAGAGCTGAAACAGTATTTAATAGATCTAACAACACTAACTCCACCTACGCCAGGGGCTCCTTTGTTATTATATGTGGCAGCTTCGCACTCAGCGGTAAGTGCAGCACTTGTCCAGGAGAAGCTTGATGGCCAAGTCAGGAAGCAGGTCCCAGTGTATTTTGTATCTGAAGTTCTTAGTATATCAAAGAAAAACTACACAGAATTAGAGAAGGTGTTATATGCTGTTTTGATGGCATCCAGGAAGCTTCGGCACTATTTTCAAGCTTACAACATAATTGTTCCTTCTTCACAACCTCTGAAGGATATTATGAGGAACCAAGAAGCTACTAGAAGGATTGGAAAATGGGCTGCAGAGCTCAATGAATTTTGTATTGAATATGTTCATAGATCTTCGATTCAGTCCCAGGCGTTAGCAGACTTCATTGCTGACTGGACGCCAGGGGCTCAGGAGGAAGAAACAAATAAAGACGCCGAAGCATGGACAGTGTTTTGCGATGGGTCTTGGGGAACCTTCGGAGCGAGAGCGGCTGCTGTGTTGGTTTCACCTTCCAAAGTTAAAACTTGCTATGCGGCAAAACTTGATTTTAGTTGCACAAATAACATTGCCGAGTACGAAGCCCTGCTTCTGGGTCTTCGGAAGCTAAAGACAATGGGAATCAGAAGGGCCATTCTCAAAACTGATTCCCAGATTGTTTTGGGTCATATCGACAAGAGTTGCAAGGCTAAAGATCCGAAGCTTGAAAAATATCTAGACATGGTCCGAAGAGTTGAAGCCTCCTTCGAAGGATTTTCTGTCAAAAATATCCCTCGAGGACAAAATGAACATGCTGATTTGCTAGCTAAGTCAGCAGCACAGGGGCTGCCTTTACCTTCGGATGTGTTCTTCGAAACAATAAAGGCACCTTCAGTGGAACTCCTTGAAAGAGCAGTCCTCAATATATCTCCTGTTTACAGCGAAGATTGGAGAACTGAGATCATCTCTTACCTACAGGGTAAATTCCTTTCAGATGACGAAGCTTATAACAAGAGGATAGAGGCAAGAGCTCGTCCATTTGTCATGATAGAAGGGGAGTTGTACAAGCATGGAGTTTGTGCTCCGCTACTCAAGTGTTTATCCAGAACCGAAGGTATAGAGTTAATGAAAGAAATACATGCAGGCCTGTGTGGATCTCACATTGGATCTAGGCCGTTACTTGGAAAAATTTTCCGCCAAGGGTTTTATTGGCCGAAGGCAGCTTCGGATGCAGCGGAATTAGTTCAAAAGTGTGAAGGTTGTCAGAAATGTGCAAGAGATCAAAAACAACCTTCGTCCTTAACACAGCTCATACAACCCATTTGGCCATTGCAAAGGTGGGGCCTTGACTTGTTAGGTCCGTTACCACCGGCCCAAGGGAACCTGAGATATGTTGTAGTAGCTGTGGAATATTTTTCTAAATGGATTGAGGCAAAGCCTTTAGCAACAATAACTTCGGCCACCGTCCAAAAGTTTTTCTGGCAGAATATTGTTTGTCGTTTCGGGGTACCAAAGGCTATCACTGTGGATAATGGAACACAGTTTGACTCCGAAGCTTTCAGGGATTTCTGTGACCAAATTGGTACGAAGATCCATTTTGCATCAGTCAGGCATCCGGAGTCAAACGGACTCGTTGAAAGAGCCAACGACATTATAATGACAGGAATAATGAAGTTAATCTTCAATCAACCCAGGGGAAAGTGGCCAGATCAGTTAACCAAAGTGGTGTGGAGCCACAACACAACAATATCAAGGTCTACAGGCTTTACTCCATTCAAGTTGTTATTCGGTGACGAAGCAATAACTCCGGAGGAAGCTAAAACCGGATCAATATGAGTAGTAGCTTCGGCAGAATCAGATACCGAAGCTGCTTATTCTGTAGAAAAAGATGCTTTAGAAGGGATCAGGCTGCAAGCCGTGGAGAACATCAATAAATATCAAGCCGAAACAATCAAATGGCGAGATAGAAAGGTTCGGCTAACGAATATTGAGCCAGGACACTTGGTGCTTCGGAGAGTGGCCAACCCAGAAACAGTGGGCAAGTTGCAGCTGAAATGGGACGGACCTTTCTTAGTAGCATCTTCGTCAAGACCCGGTTCATACAGATTGAAGGATATGGACGGCAACGACATTCCTAGATCTTGGAATGCGGATGAGCTTCGGCGATATTATGTGTAACTTGATGTAATTTTTTATGTTCTTTCTTTTTTATGGCACCCTTTTCCTTTCTAAAGGGGGAGAGGTTTTTAATGGGGCCATCATATGTAATTTCCTTTTTTATTTCTATAAGAGCAAAATCCCCCAAGGAATGTAAATGTAAAAGCTGAGAACGCACCATCGAGTGTCGAAAAGTAAAAAGCGAAGAAGCTCCAAAGTCGTTCCTAAGGGAATGCAGAGCTTACAGCGAAAAGTCAACGCTGATTCCGCCAAAAGTAAAAGGCGAAGAAGCTCCAAAGCCGTTCCTAAGGGAATGCAGAGCTTACAGCAAAAAGTCAACGTTGATTCCGCCAAAAGTAAAAGGCGAAGAAGCTCCAAAGACGTTCCTAAGGGAATGCAGAGCTGATGTGTGATTGTCTCTAAGGAAATAATGGCTATGAGTATGGCTTCGGATACGCGTTTGGACATTCATTTGCACATCACATTACATCATAACATTTGCATTCATAAACATCCATCCAGGCATATGTAGGACAATCATCATCATGGCATAAGTGCTTGCTTCGGCAAAAAGAAAAAAAAGGAAGAAAGAGCTTCGTGTACAAAAAGGAGAGCTTCGGAAAGAAGGGAAATGTTGTTTTCTATGCTTCGCTGCGTACGAAAAGAAGGGAAGGTGTTTTTTTCGCCTTCGGCTCAAAAAAGAAAATTTCGTCCACAACAAAGCACTTCTCATGCATCAATGGAAGGATAAGGATATATTACAAGGTATGAACAGAGTTCATTAAAGACAAGTTTTAGTTACATTTACAAAAGTTATCTCAAAAGTTTTTCAAGTACTGTCTACAGTCTATTATTTAATCTCCAAGGAGCTTCAGCTTCGGCGTCATTTTTTAATCATCGGCTTCGGCTTCGTCATCCTACATGAATAAGGTTGTTGTAAGTCAAAATCGAGCTCGCAGGAAGAGGTAAGCACAAGGTATGGTTTCTTACTGGTTCAAGATGACTCCGAGCTTCGTCTCCAGCCTTTTCTCGCCCACCTTTTGTCCATATCATTTTTACAAATCTATTAGAGATACTTCGGGCGAGATCATGAATGTCATCTAGGATTGATGGTGATAAAGTGAAATTTGGCCTATTGACAATCTTTCCATGATCGCAGCCAGCTTTCAAGAAAGCTGCAGCAGTGCCCCGAGAAGCCACCCAGGCACAGAAGTCACCGTGCCCAGCTATGACTTCGTCGAGCTCGTCAATCTCACCCTCAATATGTTCGAAGGTCTTCGGTAGATCTTCAGCTGAGGGGGTGAATTTTTCACTGCTGGCTCCAACTGAGTGGAAAATTTTTCTTAATCGTTGAATGCATTTGTTGCTAAATTCCAAACATTTTTCTTGAAGGCTTGTCAATAGTTTTCTCAAATCTGAATTCTGTTGAGCTTCGGCTTCAAGTTTTACATTTAGATCTTGCTTTTCTCGTTCGAACTGCTCAGATTGGCGGAGAAGCTTCGTGTTCAGTTCTGTTATTTTTGCTTCAGCTTCCGCCAATAAACCTTCGGTTGCCTGGAGCTCAAAGTTCTTTTTCTCGATAGCATCTGATTGCTCCTTTATTCTGCTTTCCAAATTTTCAATTATAACTTCGTGCTTCTTATCTTCAAAATCTTGCTGCATTTTCAAGGCTTTGCTCAACAGCATACTCTGCACGAAAACAACCTTCGTCAGACATGTTTTCATTATTAGAAACAATAAAAGTTAAGGGAAAAGTAGTTCACCTTGAAATTGGAATAAAATAAACTACCAACGATATGTTGTCGTCGGTAGCGGCTGATGTCTGTTTCTAGCTTCGGAAAACCGATACTCTTTGACAGAGTACCGATAACTTTGGCTCCAGTTTGATCTCGAATACAATCTAATTTTTCATCATCAATGCCTCCGAAGAGGAGTGCTCCAGGTTTGTATCCGCAGGATTTAGCATACTCTTTAAGCTCTTCTGTTTCAGCTTTTGACAGTTTTTCTCCAACTAAATTCTGGAACATGAAGGCTTCGTTTTCTGAAGCTTCATCAGCAATTTCCTTCCCTTTCCCCGACGCTGCGGTCACGGCCTCTTCGGCGGCGGTGGTAGCTTCTTCTGCAGCCATATCTAGCAGTATTCTGTCAATGTGTTCGATTGTGCTCTCCAGGTTCAAATCTTCAGCTGAGGCAGCTTCGGCAGGCGCGGCCTCCGAAGGTGTAATTTCAATATCTGTCCCTTCCGCAGCCGCTGGTGTTTTTTGAGCTGAAGCTCTTGGTGGCGTCTTGTCAATAACCTCTGTCACATTGATAATTCTTTGCCTCTTTGCTTTGATTGTTTTCTTCGATTTTTCGGGCTCCTTGTCCTTCTGAAAAAACTTTGTCAGTTGAGGCCCCAGTGGACTTAGCTTCGCAGGTAAGGATTCAGTCATTACCTTCAGAATTTCCTCAACATCAGTGGCAGAGGGTGATGCGGGGGATTTTTCTTCGTCGAATATTTTTCGTTTCGGAGAAGACGCTTTCCTCTTCTTTGGAATTTTCTTCTTTGGTGTCTCTTTTTCATCTTCATTTGAGGCTTCGGTTATCCTTTTCCTTTTCTGGCCTCCGGCGCCTTTGTTCAGATTTTCATAGTCAGGGTATTCAAAACCCAGGGCGTCCAGCACTCGATTTAGCCTTCGCTTTGGACGGGTGCCGAAGGCTGCGGTCATCAATTGATCTTCTTTTTTGGAATAATTGCCAAGTATTTCATTGCACATTACTTCAATTGTATCTAGCCACTCTTGGCATGGTGCTTTAAAGTACTTTTTAAACTTGAAATAGTAAGGTAAACGTACAAGTTCACCTTCTTTCTTCTTCCCCTTTAGCTTCGGCATTTCCCATTCTTTCAAACTGGGAAAAACTTTGAAAGCCAAAAACTCCTGAACCAGGTCCCTTGTACTGATATGCTCTGCAATAATTCTGAATTCATCCATTGCTTGTTGTGTTGGACCTTCGGGTGTCATGTTGCAGCGAGGTCGGGTTTCTCCGAAGATTAGTTCAAGTGGACTTTGCACAAGCTTGTCTTTGTCGTCATCAACCTTGACATAGAACCACTCTGACTTCCAGCCTGCTGCCCATTTGCTCCGGTAGCTGATTATAGGAAACTTCGTGGTTTTCCGATAGGCGAAATTATAGCAACCAAAATTGTCATGCAATCCATCTTTCCTAGCCTTCGTCTGATAGTGCAGTTCGTGAACTCGGCAAAAGCTGTCGGCAAATGGCTCCACTGCCTGGCTTCGAAGTGCCCAGATATAAACACTAAGCCTAACGATAGCGTTAGGGGTCAGCTGGTGAAAATAGATACCGAACCTTTTCAGTACCTCTGCAATAATCCCATGTAGGGGGAATCTTAATCCAGCCTTTAAAAAGCTCTTAAAAATGACAATTTCATCCTTCTCCGGCTTTGGGGTAGTCTCTTCTCCCCCGAAGCGTAACAGCTTCTTCTGATTCTCATTGAAAAAGCCTGCCTTTACCATTTTGGAGAGATCAGCCTTCGAAATAGTAGACTTTCCAAAGTCCAAGTGGCTGGGCTTGCTTGGCATGGCAATACGATAATCGTCTTCGGGATCAGTTTCCTCAATAACTTCTTCTTCTGCTTCGGCAATTGCTTGTTCTGCTTGATCTGCATCATCACTGGGGATTTTTTCCGAAGTCACCAGCCCGGATCGTTGCATAGCTTCGGAGATGGGAACAGTCTCCGAAGCTTCAGTTTCGCCCCCCTCACGCTCAACCCTGGCGGTAGAACGCACTCTGGCCATTTAATTATGAATTTGTGGAAACTTAGTACTTTTTTCTTCTGAAGTCTTTTCTTCTGACGAAGCAGGCTTCAAGCTGGAGCTTCGTTCGATTCCGAGAGTCAAGCTTCGGTGTTGGCTAAAAAATTTGGCAGCAAAACAGTGCAAATAGCAATGAATGCTGTGGTAACTTCACACCTACTCGTCTGTTTATATAGTACTACAGGTAAGAAGGCGAAGCGCCAGGATTTTTACACCAGGCGGACACTCGCTCGCACTCGCTGCGAGGTGGACCGCAGAGACCGAACAGTAACTCTGCAAGGTGGGACCGCTACGCGCTGGGAAACTGAATCGTTTCTCGACAACGAGCTCAGGGAAGGTGTTTTTTGGACCTTCGGCTCCCCGAAGCTTAAGAGACTTTTTTCACGGATCAAGCTCGTTACAAAAAACGATCTAGCACCGCGAAAGGGGCTACTGTTGGGTCTATGCTTCGTCGCCGAAGGTCTCCTAGGAAGAAGCGGCTTTCGGCTGAAGATGTTTGTATGAGATGGCCGAAGGTTCCTAATCATGAAGCTTCGGTATTACAAACCGACTTAAAGATAGAATGACCTTTTAGTCCATAAAGGTCTGAGTCAATGATGTAAACTTTTATAAGGGGCATACTTGTAATTTCTCACAGGCTACGTCCTGTGCCTATAAATAGTGAACAGTATTCCTTTATTGTTCACGCTTTTTGGGAATTGCAATCGCATCTCTCGGGAACCAACCTTTGCCAAGGCAGAGGTATAATTGTATTCAATGATTCAATATAAAGAGTAAATATAATATAATTCACTTAAGATTTATTTATCCTTTTATACTCTTTATTTTATGTTATTTTATATAGTCTATTAAAATTTTATTACGAAGACTTGAGCTTCGTAATTATATTTTCATTGACCTTCGTCCAAGGCTCATTATCCTCAAGGGAATAATGCTTCGTGGACGAAGGACGTTAGCATTTAACATTTTATGTTGCCTTGTTCTTAATTCATAGCATTTGAGAACAAGTCCCCAACATTAGCCTTCAGTATTATTGAAAATGGTCATTCATGGCTATTTTCGACAAAAATGGGGGTTGTGTGGCCATTGATCATCGACCAGAGGCTCGTAAACCTCACCCCACATATGTTTCCTTGCCATAGATCACATTCTTTGATTTCTGGTGGAGACCATTTCTTGGTCAAAAATCTGAATGTTTTAGCCTTCGGTACTATTGAAAATGGTCGTTCATGGCTATTTTCGACAAAAATGGGGGTTGTGTGGCCATTGATATTCGACCAAAGGCTCATACACCTCACTACACATATGTTTCCTTGCCATAGATCACATTCTTGGATTTATTGTGGAGACCATTTCTTGGTCAAAAATCCGTATGTGTTAGCCTTCAGTGTCATTGAAAATGGTCGTTCATGGCTATTTTCGACAAAAATGGGGTTTGTGTGGCCATTGATCATCGACCAGAGGCTCGTACACTTCACCCCACATATGTTTTCTTGCCAGAGATCACATTCTAGGATTTATGGTGGAGACCATTTCTTGGTCAAAAATCCGTTGGTGTTAGCGTTCGGTATTATTGAAAATGGTCGTTCATGGCTATTTTCGACTAAAGTGGGGGTTGTGTGGCCATTTATCATTGACGAGAGGCTCATACACCTCACCCCACATATGTTTCCTTGCCATAGATCACATTCTTGGATTTCTGGTGGAGACCATTTCTTGTTCAAAAATCCGTACGTGTTAGCCTTTGGTATTATTGAAAATGGTCATTCATGGCTATTTTCGACAAAAATGGGGGTTGTGTGGCCAATGATCATCAACCAGAGGCTCGTAAACCTCACCCCACATATGTTTCGTTGCCATAGATCACATTCTTTGATTTCTGGTGGAGACCATTTTTTGGTCAAAAATCCGAATGTGTTAGCCTTCGGTACTATTGAAAATGGTCGTTCATGGCTATTTTCGACAAAAATGGGGGTTGTGTGGCCATTGATATTCGACCAGAGGCTCATAGACCTCACTACACATATGTTTCCTTGCCATAGATCACATTCTTGGATTTCTGGTGGAGACCATTTCTTGGTCAAAAATCCGTAGGTGTTAGCCTTAAGTGTCATTGAAAATGGTTGTTCATGGCTATTTTCGACAAAAATAGGGGTTGTGTGGCCATTGATCATCGACCAGAGGCTCGTACACCTCACCCCACATATGTTTCCTTGCCATAGATAATATTATTGGATTTCTAGTGGAGACCATTTCTTGGTCAAAAATCCGTAGGTGTTAGCCTTCGGTATTATTGAAAATGGTCGTTCATGGCTATTTTCGACAAAAATGGGGGTTGTGTGGCCATTGATCATCAACCAGAGGCTCATACACCTCACCCCACATATGTTTCCTTGCCATAGATCACATTCTTGGATTTCTGGTGGAGACCATTTCTTGGTAAAAATTCCGTAGGTGTTAGCCTCTAGTATTATTGAAAATGGTCGTTCATGGCTATTTCATAAAAAATGGGGGTTGTGTGGCCATTTATCATCGACCAGAGGCTCGTACACCTCACCCCACATAAGATTCCTTGCCATAGATCACATTCTTGGATTTCTGGTGGAGACCATTTCTTGGTCAAAAATTCGTACGTGTTAGCCTTCGGTATTATTGAAAATGGTCGTTCATGGCTATTTTCGACAAAATGGGGGTTGTGTGGCCATTGATCATCGACCAGAGCCTCGTACACCTCACCCCACATATGTTTCCTTGCCATAGATCACATTCTTGGATTTCTGGTGGAGACCATTTCTTGGGCAAAAATCCGAATGTGTTAGCCTTCGGTATTCTTGAAAATGGTCATTCATGGCTATTTTCGACAAAAATGTGGGTTGTGTGGCCATTGATCTTCGACCAAAGGCTCATACACCTCACTACACATATGTTTCCTTTCCATAGATCAATTTCTTGGATTTATGGTGGAGACCATTTCTTGGTCAAAAATCCATAGGTGTTAGCCTTCAGTGTCATTGAAAATGGTCGTTCATGGCTATTTTCGACAAAAATGGGGGTTGTGTGGCCATTGATCATCGACCAGAGGCTCGTACACTTCACCCCACATATGTTTTCTTGCCATAGATCACATTCTTGGATTTCTGGTGGAGACCATTTCTTGGTCAAAAATCTGATGGTGTTAGCCTTCGGTATTATTGAAAATGGTCGTTCATGGCTATTTTCGACTAAAATGGGGGTTGTGTGGCCATTTATCATCGTCCAGAGGCTCATACACCTCACCCCACATATGTTTCTTTGCCATAGATAACATTCTTGGATATCTGGTGGAGACCATTTCTTGGTCAAAAATCCGTAGGTGTTAGCCTTCGGTATTATTGAAAATGGTCATTCATGGCTATTTTCGACAAAAATGGGGGTCATGTGGCCATTGATTATCGACCAAAGGCTCGTACACCTCACTCCACATATGTTTCCTTGCCGTAGATCACATTCTTGGATTTCTGGTGGAGACAATTTCTTGGTCAAAAATCCGTAGGTGTTAGCCTTTGGTATTATTGAAAATGGTCGTTCATGGCTATTTTCGACAAAAATGGGGGTTGTGTGGCCATTGATCATCGACCAGAGGCTCATACACCTCACCCCACATATGTTTCCTTGCCATAGATCACATTCTTGGATTTCTGGTGGAGACCATTTCTTAATCAAAAATCCGTAGGTGTTAGCGTCTAGTATTATTGAAAATGGTCGCTCATGGCTATTTTCATAAAAAATGGGGGTTGTGTGGCCATCTATCATCGACTAGAGGCTCGTAAACCTCACCCCACATATGTTTCCTTGCCATAGATCACATTCTTTGATTTCTGGTGGAGACCATTTCTTGGTCAAAAATTCGTACATGTTAGCCTTCGGTATTATTGAAAATGGTCGTTGATGGCTATTTTCGGCAAAATGGGGGTTGTGTGGCCATTGATCATCGACCAGAGGCTCGTACACCTCACCCCACATATGTTTCCTTGCCATAGATCACATTCTTGGATTTCTGGTGGAGACCATTTCTTGGGAAAAAATCCGAATGTGTTAGCCTTTGGTATTTTTGAAAATGGTCATTCATGGCTATTTTCGACAAAAATGGGGGTTGTGTGGCCATTGATCTTCGACCAGAGGCTCATACACCTCACTACACATATGTTTCCTTGCCATAGATCACATTCTTGGATTTCTGGTGGAGACCATTTCTCGGTCAGAAATCCATAGGTGTTTGCCTGTAGTGTCATTGAAAATGGTCGTTCATGGTTATTTTCGACAAAAATGGGGGTTGTGTGGCCATTGATCATCGACCATAGGCTCGTACACTTCACCCCACATATGTTTTCTTTCCATATATCACATTCTTGGATTTCTGGAGGAGACCATTTCTTGGTCAAAATTCTGTTGGTGTTAGCCTTCGGTATTGTTGAAAATGGTCGTTCATGGCTATTTTCGACTAAAATGGGGGTTGTGTGGCCATTTATCATCGACCTTAGGCTCGTACAATTCACCCCACATATGTTTCCTTGCCATAGATCACATTCTTGGATTTCTGGTGGAGATCATTTCTTGGTCAAAAATCCGTACGTGTTAGCCTTCGGTATTATTGAAAATGGTCATTCATGGCTATTTTCGACACAAATGGGGGTTGTGTGGCCATTGATCTTCGACCAGAGGCTCATACACCTCACTACATATATGTTTCCTTGCCATAGATCACATTCTTGGATTTATGGTGGAGACCATTTCTTGGTCAAAAATCCATAGGTGTTAGCCTTCAGTGTCATTGAAAATGGTCGTTCATGGCTATTTTCGACAAAAATGGGGGTTGTGTGGCCATTGATCATCGACCATAGGCTCGTACACTTCACCCCACATATGTTTTCTTGCCATAGATCAGAATCTTGGATTTCTCGTGGAGACTATTTGTTGGTCAAAAATTCGTAGGTGTTAGCCTTTAGTGTCATTGAAAATGGTCATTCATGGCTATTTTCGACAAAAATGGGGGTTGTGTCTCCATTGATCATCGACTAGAGGATCGTACACCTCACCCCACATAAGTTTCCTTGCCATATATTACATTCTTGGATTTCTGGTGGAGACCATTTCTTGGTCAAAAATCCGTAGGTGTTAGCCTTCGGTATTATTGAAAATGGTCGTTCATGGCTACTTTCGACAAAAATGGGGGTTGTGTGGCAATTGATTATCGACCAAAGGCTCATACACCTCACCCACATGTGTTTCCTTGCCATAGACCACATTCTTGGATTTCTGGTGGTGACCATTTCTTGGTCAAAAATCCGTAGGTGTTAGCCTTCGGTATTATTGAAAATGGTCGTTCATGGCTATTTTCGACAAAAATGGGGGTTGTGTGGCCATTGATCATCGACCAAAGGCTCATACACCTCACCCCCACATATATTTCCTTGCCATAGACCACATTCTTGGATTTCTGGTGGAGACCATTTGTTGGTCAAAAATCCGTAGGTGTTAGCTTTTGGTATTATTGAAAATGGTCGTTCATGGCTATTTTCATCAAAAATGGGGGTTGTGTGGCCATTTATCATCGACCAGAGGCTCGTACACCTCACCCCACATATGTTTCATTGCCATAGAGCACACTCTTGGATTTCTGGTGGAGACCATTTCTTGGTCAAAAATTCGTACGTGTTAGCCTTCGGTATTATTGAAAATGGTCGTTCATGGCTATTTTCGACAAAAATGGGGTTGTGTGGCCATTGATATTCGACCAGAGGCTCATAGACCTCACTAAACATATGTTTCCTTGCCATAGATCACATTCTTGGATTTATGATGGAGACCATTTCTTGGTCAAAAATCCGTAGGTGTTAGCCTTAAGTGTCATTGAAAATGGTTGTTCATGGCTATTTTCGACAAAAATAGGGGTTGTGTGGCCATTGATCATCGACCAGAGGCTCGTACACCTCACCCCACATATGTTTCCTTGCCATAGATCATATTCTTGGATTTCTAGTGGAGACCATTTCTTGGTCAAAAATCCGTAGGTGTTAGCCTTCGGTATTATTGAAAATGGTCGTTCATGGCTATTTTCGACAAAAATGGGGGTTGTGTGGCCTTTGATCATCAACCAGAGGCTCATACACCTCACCCCACATATGTTTCCTTGCCATAGATCACATTCTTGGATTTCTGGTGGAGACCATTTCTTGGTAAAAAATCCGTAGGTGTTAGCCTTCGGTATTATTGAAAATGGTCATTCATGGCTATTTTCGACAAAAATGGGGGTTGTGTGGCCAATGATCATCAACCAGAGGCTCGTAAACCTCACCCCACATATGTTTCCTTGCCATAGAGCACACTCTTTGATTTCTGGTGGAGACCATTTTTTGGTCAAAAATCCGAATGTGTTAGCCTTCGGTACTATTGAAAATGGTCGTTCATGGCTATTTTCGACAAAAATGGGGGTTGTGTGGCCATTGATATTCGACCAGAGGCTCATAGACCTCACTACACATATGTTTCCTTGCCATAGATGACATTATTGGATTTATGGTGGAGACCATTTCTTGGTCAAAAATCCGTAGGTGTTAGCCATAAGTGTCATTGAAAATGGTTGTTCAAGGCTATTTTCGACAAAAATAGGGGTTGTGTTGCCATTGATCATCGACCACAGGCTCGTACACCTCACCCCACATATGTTTCCTTGCCATAGATCATATTCTTGGATTTCTAGTGGAGACCATTTCTTGGTCAAAAATCCGTAGGTGTTAGCCTTCGGTATTGTTGAAAATGGTCGTTCATGGCTATTTTCGACAAAAATAAGGGTTGTGTGGCCATTGATCATCAACCAGAGGCTCATACACCTCACCCCACATATGTTTCCTTGCCATAGATCACATTCTTGGATTTCTGGTGGAGACCATTTCTTGGTAAAAAATCCGTAGGTGTTAGCCTCTAATATTATTGAAAATGGTCGTTCATGGCTATTTTCATCAAAAATGGGGGTTGTGTGGCCATTTATCATCGACCAGAGGCTCGTACCCCTCACCCCACATAAGTTTCCTTGCCATAGATCACATTCTTGGATTTCTAGTGGAGACCATTTCTTGGTCAAAAATTCGTACGTGTTAGCCTTCGGTATTCTTGAAAATGGTCATTCATGGCTATTTTCGACAAAAATGGGGGTTGTGTGGCCATTGATCTTCGACCAGAGGCTCATACACCTCACTACACATATGTTTCCTTGCCATAGATCAAATTCTTGATGTTATGGTGGAGACCATTTCTTGGTCAAAAATCCATAGGTGTTAGCCTTCAGTGTCATTGAAAATGGTTGTTCGTGGCTATTTTCGACAAAAATGGGGGTTGTGTGGCCATTGATCATCGACCAGAAGCTCGTACACTTCACCCCACATATGTTTTCTTGCCATAGATCACATTCTTGGATTTTTGGTGGAGACCATTTCTTGGTCAAAAATCTATTGGTGTTAGCCTTCGGTATTATTGAAAATGGTCGTTCATGGCTATTTTCGACTAAAATGGGGGTTGTGTGGCCATTTATCATCGACCAGAGGATCATACACCTCACCCCACATATGTTTCCTTGCCATAGATCACATTCTTGGATATCTGGTGGAGACCATTTCTTGGTCAAAAATCTGTACGTGTTAGCCTTCGGTATTATTGAAAATGGTCATTCATGGCTATTTTCGACAAAAATGGGGGTCATGTGGCCATTGATGATCGACCAAAGGCTCGTACACCTCACCCCACATTCTTTGATTTCTGGTGGAGACCGTTTCTTGGTCAAAAATCCGTAGGTGTTAGCCTTCAGTGTCATTGAAAATGGTCGTTCATGGCTATTTTCGACAAAAATTAGGGTTGTGTGGCCATTGATCATCGACCAGAGGCTCGTACACCTAAACCCACATATGTTTCCTTGCCGTAGATCACATTCTTGGATTTATGGTGGAGACCATTTTTTGGTCAAAAATCCGTAGTTGTTAGCCTTCAGTGTCATTGAAAATGGTCGTTCATGGCTATTTTCGACAAAAATTAGGGTTGTGTGGCCATTGATCATCGACCAGAGGCTTGTACACCTCACCCCACATATGTTTCATTGACGTAGATCACATTCTTGGATTTCTGGTGGAGACCATTTCTTGGTCAAAAATCCATAGGTGTTAGCCTTCGGTATTATTGAAAATGGTCGTTCATGGCTATTTTCGACAAAAATGGGGGTTGTGTGGCCATTGATCATCGACCAGAGGCTCATACACCTCACCCCACATATGTTTCCTTGCCATAGATCACATTCTTGGATTTCTGGTGGAGACCATTTCTTAATCGAAAATCCGTAGGTGTTAGCATTCGGTATTATTGAAAATGGTCGTTCATGGCTATTTTCATCAAAAATGGGGGTTGTGTGGCCATTTATCATCGACCAGAGGCTCGTACACCTCACCCCACATATGTTTCCTTGCCATAGATCACATTCTTGGATTTCTGGTGGAGACCATTTGTTGGTCAAAAATTCGTACGTGTTAGCCTTCGGTATTATTGAAAATGGTCGTTGATGGCTATTTTTGGCAAAATGGGGGTTGTGTGGCCATTGATCATCGACCAGAGGCTCGTACACCTCACCCCACATATGTTTCCTTGCCATAGATCACATTCTTGGATTTCTGGTGGAGACCATTTCTTGGTCAAAAATCCGTACGTGTTAGCCTTCGGTATTATTGAAAATGGTCATTCATGGCTATTTTCGACACAAATGGGGGCTGTGTGGCCATTGATCTTCGACCAGAGGCTCGTACACCTCACTACACATATGTTTCCTTGCCATAGATCACATTCTTGGATTTATGGTGGAGACCATTTCTTGGTCAAAAATCCATAGGTGTTAGCCTTCAGTGTCATTGAAAATGGTCGTTCATGACTATTTTCGACAAAAATGGGGGTTGTGTGGCCATTGATCATCGACCATAGGCTCGTACACTTCACCCCACATATGTTTTCTTGCCATAGATCAGAATCTTGGATTTCTCGTGGAGACCATTTGTTGGTCAAAAATTCGTAGGTGTTAGCCTTCAGTGTCATTGAAAATGGTCATTCATGGCTATTTTCGACAAAAATGGGGGTTGTGTCGCCATTGATCATTGACCAGAGGATCGTACACCTCACCCCACATAAGTTTCCTTGCCATATATCACATTCTTGGATTTCTGGTGGAGACCATTTCTTGGTCAAAAATCCGTAGGTGTTAGCCTTCGGTATTATTGAAAATGGTCGTTCATGGCTACTTTCGACAAAAATGGGGGTTGTGTGGCAATTGATCATCGACAACAGGCTCATACACCTCACCCACATGTGTTTCCTTGCCATAGACCACATTCTTGGATTTCTGGTGGTGACCATTTCTTGGTCAAAAATCCGTAGGTGTTAGGCTTCGTTATTATTGAAAATGGTCGTTCATGGCTATTTTTGACAAAAATGGGGGTTGTGAGACCATTGATCATCGACCAAAGGCTCATAGTCCTCACCCCACATATGTTTCCTTGCCATAGACCACATTCTTGGATTTCTGGTAGAGACCATTTGTTGGTCAAAAATCCGTAGGTGTTAGCTTTCAGTATTATTGAAAATGGTCATTCATGGCTATTTTCATCAAAAATGGGGGTTGTGTGGCCATTTATCATCAACCAGAGGCTCATACACCTCACCCCACATATGTTTCCTTGCCATAGAGCACACTCTTGGATTTCTGGTGGAGACCATTTCTTGGTCAAAAATTCGTACGTGTTAGCCTTCGGTATTATTGAAAATGGTCGTTCATGGCTATTTTGGACAAAAATGGGGGTTGTGTGGCCATCTATCTTCAACCAAAGGCTCATACACCTCACTACACATATGTTTTCTTGCCATATATCACATTCTTGGATCTATGGTGGAGAGCATTTCTTGGTCAAAAATCCGTACGTGTTAGCCTTCGGTATTATCGAAAATGGTCGTTCATGGCTATTTTTGACAAAATAGAGGTTCTGTGGCCATTGATCATCGACCAGAGGCTCATACACCTCACCCCACATATGTTTCCTTGCCATAGATCACAATCTTGGATTTTTGGTGGTGACCATTTCTTGGTCAAAAATCCGTAGGTGTTAGCCTTCGGTATTATTTAAAATGGTCGTTCATAGCTATTTTCGACAAAAAATGGGGGTTGTGTGGCCATTGATCATCGACCAAAGGCTCATACACCTCACCCCACATATGTTTCCTTGCCATAGACCACATTCTTGGATTTCTGGTGGAGACCATTTGTTGGTCAAAAATCCGTAGGTGTTAGCCTTCGGTATTATTGAAAATGGTCATTCATGGCTATTTTCATCAAAAATGGGGGTTGTGTGGCCATTTATCATCAACCAGAGGCTCGTACATGTCACCCCACATATGTTTCCTTGCCATAGATCACATTCTTGGATTTCTAGGGGAGAGCATTTCTTGGTCAAAAATTCGTACGTGTTAGCCTTCGGTATTATTGAAAATGGTCGTGGTCGTTCATGGCTATTTTCGACAAAATGGGGGTTGTGTGGCCATTGATCATCGACCAGAGGCTCGTACACCTCACCCACATATGTTTCCTTGCCGTAGATCACATTCTTGGATTTCTGGTGGAGTCCATTTCTTGGTCAAAAATCCGAATGTGTTAGCCTTCGGTATTATTGAAAATGGTTATTCATGGCTATTTTCGACAAAAATGGGGGTTGTGTGGCCATTTATCTTCAACCAGACGCTCATACACCTCACTACACATATGTTTTCTTGCCATAGATCACAATCTTGGATCTATGGTGGAGACCAGTTCTTGGTCAAAAATCCATAGGTGTTAGCCTTCAGTGTCATTGAAAATAGTCGTTCATGGCTATTTTCGACAATAATGGGGGTTATGTGGCCATTGATAATCGACCAGAGGCTCGTACTCCTCACCCCACATATGTTTCCTTGCCATAGATCACATTCTTGGATTTCTGGTGGAGACGATTGAAAATGGACGTCATGGCTATTTTCGACAAAAATGGGGGTTGTGTGGCCGTTGATCATCGACCAGAGGCTCGTACACCTCACCCCACATATGTTTTATTGCCATAGATCAAAATCTTGGATTTATCGTGGAGACCATTTCTTGGTCAAAAATCCGTACGTGTTAGCCTTCGGTATTATTGAAAATGGTCGTTCATGGCTATTTTCGACAAAAATGGGGGTTGTGTGGCCATTGATCATCGACCAGAGGCTCGTACACCTCACCCGACATATAATTCCTTGCCATAGATCATATTCTTGGATTTCTGGTGGAGACGATTTCTTGGTCAAAAATCCTTAGGTGTTAGCCTTCGGTATTATTGAAAATGGTCGTTCATGGCTATTTTCGACAAAAATGGGGGTTGTGTGGCCATTGATCATCGACCAGAGGCTCGTACACCTCACCCCACATATGTTTCCTTGCCATAGATCAAATTCTTGAATTTCTGGTGGAGACCATTTCTTGGTCAAAAATCCGTAGGTGTTAGCCTTCGATATTATTGAAAATGGTCATTCATGGCTATTTTGATAAAAAACGGGGGTTGTATGGCCATTTATCATCGACCAGAGGCTCGTACACCTCACCCCACATATGTTTCTTGCCATAGATCACATTCTTGGATTTTTGGTGGAGACCATTTCTTGGTCAAAAATTCGTACGTGTTAGCCTTCGATATTATTGAAAATGGTCGTTCATGGCTATTTTCGACAAAATGGGGGTTGTGTGGCCATTGATCATCGACCAGAGGCTCGTACACCTCACCCCACATATGTTTCCTTGCCATAGATCACATTCTTGGATTTCTGGTGGAGACCATTTCTTGGGCAAATATCCGAATGTGTTAGCCTTCGGTATTTTTGAAAATGGTCATTCATGGCTATTTTCGATAAAAATGGGGGTTGTTTCGCCATTGATCTTCGACCAGAGTCTCATACACCTCACTACAAATATGTTTCCTTGCCATATATCACATTCTTGGATTTATGGTGGAGACCATTTCTTGGTCAAAAATCCATAGGTGTTAGCCTTTAGTGTCATTGAAAATGGTCGTTCATGGCTATTTTCGACAAAATAGAGGTTCTGTGGCCATTGATCATCGACCAGAGGCTCATACACCTCACCCCACATATGTTTCCTTGCCATAGATCACATTCTTGGATTTCTGGTGGAGACCATTTCTTGGTCAAAAATCCGTAGGTGTTAGCCTTCGGTATTATTGAAAATGGTCGTTCATGGCTATTTTCGACAAAAATGGGGGTTGTGTGGCCATTGATAATCGACCAGAGGCTCATACACCTCACCCCACAAATGTTTCCTTGCCATAGATCACATTCTTGGATTTCTTGTGGAGACCATTTCTTGGTCAAAAATGAACGACCATTTTCAATAATACCATAGGCTAACACCTACGAATTTTTGACAAAGAAATGGTCTCCACCAGAAATCCAAGAATGTGATCTATGGCAAGGAAACATATGTGGGGTGAGGTGTACGAGCCTCTGGTTGATGATATATGGCCACACAACCCCCATTTTTGATGAAAATAGCCATGAACGACCATTTTCAATAATACCGAAGGCTAACACCTACGGATTTTTGACCAAGAAATGGTCTCCACCAGAAATCCAAGAATGTGATCTATGGCAAGGAAACATATGTGGGGTGAGGTGTACGAGCCTCTGGTCGATGATCAATGGCCACACAACCCCCATTTTTGTCGAATATAGCCATGAACGACCATTTTCAAAAATACAGAAGGCTAACACCTACGGATTTTTGACCAAGAAATCGTCTCCACCAGAAATCCAAGAATATTATCTATGGCAAGGAAACATATGTGGGGTGAGGTGTACAAGCCTCTGGTCGATGATCAATGGCCACACGACCCCCATTTTTGTCGAAACTAGCCATGAACGACCATTTTCAATAATACAGAAGGCTAACATGTACGGATTTTTGACCAAGAAATGGTCTCCACGAGAAATCCAAGATTGTGATCTATGGTAATGAAACATATATGGGGTGAGGTTTACGAGCCTCTGGTCGAAGATAAATGGCCACACAACCCCCATTTTTGTCGAAAATACCCATGAACGACCATTTTCAATAATACCGAAGGCTAACACATACGGATTTTTGACCAAGAAATGGTCTCCACCAGAAATCCAAGAATGTGATCTATGGCAAGGAAACATTTGTGGGGTGAGGTGTACGAGTCTCTGGTCGATTATCAATGGCCACACAACCCCCATTTTTGTCGAAAATAGCCATGAACGACTATTTTCAATGACACTGAAGGCTAACACCTACGGATTTTTGACCAAGAACTGGTCTCCACCATAGATCCAAGAATGTGATATATGGCAAGAAAACATATGTGTAGTGAGGTGTATGAGCCTCTGGTTGAAGATAAATGGACACACAACCCCCATTTTTGTCGAAAATAGCCATGAATGACCATTTTCAATAATACCGAAGGCTAACACCTACGGATTTTTGACCAAGAAATTGTCTCCACCAGAAATCCAAGAATGTGATCTATGGCAAGGAAACATATGTGGGGTGAGGTGTATGAGCCTTTGGTCGATGATCAATGGCCACAGAACCTCTATTTTGTCGAAAATAGCCATGAACTACCATTTTCAATGACACTGAAGGCTAACACCTATGGATTTTTGACCAAGAAATGGTCTCCACCATAAATCCAAGAATGTGATATATGGCAAGGAAACATATGTGTAGTGAGGTGTATGAGCCTATGGTTGAAGATCAATGGCGAAACAACCCCCATTTTTATAGAAAATAGCCATGAATGACCATTTTCGAAAATACCGAAGGCTAACACATTCGGATTTTTGCCCAAGAAATGGTCTCCACCAGAAATTCAAGAATGCGATCTATGGCAAGAAAGCATATGTGGGGTGAGGAGTACGAGCCTCTTGTCGATGATCAATGGCCACACAACCCCCATTTTGTCGAAAACAGCCATGAATGACCATTTTCAATAATACCGAAGGCTAACACGTACGAATTTTTTTACCAAGAAATGGTCTCCACCTGAAATCCAAGAATGTGATCTATGGAAAGAAACATATGTGGGGTGAGGTGTACGAGCCTCTGGTTGATGATATATGGCCACACAACCCCCATTTTTGATGAAAATAGCCATGAACGACCATTTTCAATAATACCGAAGGCTAACACCTACGGATTTTTGACCAAGAAATGGTCTCCACCAGAAATCCAAGAATGTGATCTATGGCAAGAAAACATATGTGGGGTGAGGTGTACGAGCCTCTGGTCGATGATCAATGGCCACACAACCCCCATTTTTGTCGAATATAGCCATGAACGACCATTTTCAATAATACCGAAGGCTAACACCTACGGATTTTTGACCAAGAAATGGTCTCCACCAGAAATCCAAGAATGTGATCTATGGCAAGAAAACATATGTGGGGTGAGGTGTACGAGCCTCTGGTCGATGATCAATGGCCACACAACCCCCATTTTTGTCGAATATAGCCATGAACGACCATTTTCAAAAATACAGAAGGCTAACACCTACGGATTTTTGACCAAGAAATCGTCTCCACCAGAAATCCAAGAATATTATCTATGGCAAGGAAACATATGTGGGGTGAGGTGTACAAGCCTCTGGTCGATGATCAATGGCCACACGACCCCCATTTTTGTCGAAACTAGCCATGAACGACCATTTTCAATAATACAGAAGGCTAACATGTACGGATTTTTGACCAAGAAATGGTCTCCACGAGAAATCCAAGATTGTGATCTATGGTAATGAAACATATATGGGGTGAGGTTTACGAGCCTCTGGTCGAAGATAAATGGCCACACAACCCCCATTTTTGTCGAAAATACCCATGAACGACCATTTTCAATAATACCGAAGGCTAACACATACGGATTTTTGACCAAGAAATGGTCTCCACCAGAAATCCAAGAATGTGATCTATGGCAAGGAAACATTTGTGGGGTGAGGTGTACGAGTCTCTGGTCGATTATCAATGGCCACACAACCCCCATTTTTGTCGAAAATAGCCATGAACGACTATTTTCAATGACACTGAAGGCTAACACCTATGGATTTTTGACCAAGAACTGGTCTCCACCATAGATCCAAGAATGTGATATATGGCAAGAAAACATATGTGTAGTGAGGTGTATGAGCCTCTGGTTGAAGATAAATGGCCACACAACCCCCATTTTTGTCGAAAATAGCCATGAATGACCATTTTCAATAATACCGAAGGCTAACACCTACGGATTTTTGACCAAGAAATTGTCTCCACCAGAAATCCAAGAATGTGATCTATGGCAAGGAAACATATGTGGGGTGAGGTGTATGAGCCTTTGGTCGATGATCAATGGCCACAGAACCTCTATTTTGTCGAAAATAGCCATGAACTACCATTTTCAATGACACTGAAGGCTAACACCTATGGATTTTTGACCAAGAAATGGTCTCCACCATAAATCCAAGAATGTGATATATGGCAAGGAAACATATGTGTAGTGAGGTGTATGAGCCTATGGTTGAAGATCAATGGCGAAACAACCCCCATTTTTATAGAAAATAGCCATGAATGACCATTTTCGAAAATACCGAAGGCTAACACATTCGGATTTTTGCCCAAGAAATGGTCTCCACCAGAAATTCAAGAATGTGATCTATGGCAAGGAAGCATATGTGGGGTGAGGTGTACGAGCCTCTTGTCGATGATCAATGGCCACACAACCCCCATTTTGTCGAAAATAGCCATGAACGACCATTTTCAATAATACCGGAGGCTAACACGTACGAATTTTTTTACCAAGAAATGGTCTCCACCTGAAATCCAAGAATGTGATCTATGGAAAGAAACATATGTGGGGTGAGGTACGAGCCTCTGGTCGATGATAAATGGCCATACAACCCCCATTTTTTATCAAAATAGCCATGAACGACCATTTTCAATAATACTAGAGGCTAACACCTACAGATTTTTGACCAAGAAATGGTCTCCACCAGAAATCCAAGAATGTGATCTATGGCAAGGAAACATATGTGGGGTGAGGTGTATGAGCCTCTGGTCGATGATCAATGGCCACACAACCCCCATTTTTGTCGAAAATAGCCATGAACGACAATTTACAATAATATCGAAGGCTAACACCTACGGATTTTTGACCAAGAAATGGTCTCCACCAGAAATCCAAGAATTTGATTTATGGCAAGGAAACATATGTGGGGTGAGGTGTACGAGCCTCTGGTCGATGATCAATGGCCACACAACCCCCATTTTTGTCGAAAATAGCCATGAACGACCATTTTCAATAATACCGAAGGCTAACACCTACGAATTTTTGACCAAGAAATCGTCTCCACCAAAAATCCAAGAATATGATCTATGGCAAGGAATTATATGTCGGGTGAGGTGTACGAGCCTCTGGTCGATGATCAATGGCCACACAACCCCCATTTTTGTCGAAAATAGCCATGAACGACCATTTTCAATAATACCGAAGGCTAACACGTACGGATTTTTGTCCAAGAAATGGTCTCCACGAGAAATCCAAGATTTTGATCTATGGGAATAAAACATATGTTGGGTGAGGTGTACGAGCCTCTGGTCAATGATCAATGGCCACACAACCCCCATTTTTGTCGAAAATAGCCATGAACGACCATTTTCAATAATACCGAAGGCTAACACCTACGGATTTTTGACCAAGAAATGGTCTCCACCAGAAATCCAATAATGTGATCTATGGCAAGGAAACATGTGTGGGGTGAGGTGTACAAGCCTCTGGTCGATTATCAATGGCCACACAACCCCCATTATTGTCGAAAAAAAGCCATGAACGTCTATTTTCAATGACACTGAAGGCTAACACCTATGGATTTTTGACCAAGAACTGGTCTCCACCATAGATCCAAGAATGTGATCTATGGCAAGAAAACATATGTGTAGTGAGGTGTCTGAGCCTCTGGTTGAAGATAAATGGCCACACAACCCCCATTTTTGTCGAAAATAGCCATGAATAACCATTTTCAATAATACCGAAGGCTAACACATTCGGATTTTTGCCCAAGAAATGGTCTCCACCAGAAATCCAAGAATGTAATCTACGGCAAGGAAACATATGTGGGTGAGGAGTATGAGCCCCTGGTCGATGATCAATGGCCACAGAACCTCTATTTTGTTGAAAATAGCCATGAACGACCATTTTCAATAATACCGAAGGCTAACACGTACGGATTTTTGAACAAGAAATGGTCTCCACCAGAAATCCAAGAATGTGATCTACGACATGGAAACATATGTGGGTGAGGCGTACGAGCCTCTGGTCGATGATCAATGGCCACACAACCCCCATTTTGTCGAAAATAGCCATGAACGACCACGACCATTTTCAATAATACCGAAGGCTAACACGTACGAATTTTTGACCAAGAAATGGTCTCCACTAGAAATCCAAGAATGTGATCTATCGCAAGGAAACATATGTGGGGTGAGGTGTACGAGCCTCTGGTTGATGATAAATGGCCACACAACCCCCATTTTTGATGAAAATAGCCATGAACGACCATTTTCAATAATACCGAAGGCTAACACCTACGAATTTTTGACCAACAAATGGTCTCCACTAGAAATCCAAGAATGTGGTCTATGGCAAGGAAACATATGCGGCGTGAGGTGTATGAGCCTTTGGTTGATGATCAATGGCCACACAACCCCCATTTTTGTCGAAAATAGCTATGAACGACCATTTTCAATAATACCGAAGGCTAACACCTACGGATTTTTGACCAAGAAATGGTCACCACCAGAAATCCAAGAATGTGATCTATGGCAAGGAAACATATGTGGGGTTAGGTGTACGAGCCTCTGGTCGATAATCAATGGCCACACAACCCCCATTTTTGTCGAATATAGCCATAAATGACCATTTTCAATAATACCGAAGGCTAACACGTACGGATTTTTAACCAAGAAATGGCCACCACCAAAAATCCAAGAATGTGATATATGGCAAGGAAACTTATGTGGGGTGAGGTGTACGAGCCTCTTGTCGATGATCAATGGCAACATAACCCCCATTTTTGTCAAAAATAGCCATGAATGACCATTTTCAATGACACTGAAGGCTAACACCTACGAATTTTTGACCAACAAATGGTCTCCACGAGAAAGCCAAGATTGTGATCTATGGCAAGAAAACATATGTGGGGTGAAGTGTACGAGCCTCTGGTCGATGATCAATGGCCACACAACCCCCATTTTTGTCGAAAATAGCCATGAACGACCATTTTCAATAATACCGAAGGCTAACACCTACGGATTTTTGACCAAGAAATGGTCTCCACCATAAATCCAAGAATGTGATCTATGGCAAGGAAACATATGTGTAGTGAGGTGTATGAGCCTCTGGTCGAAGATCAATGGCCACACAACACCCATTTGTGTCGAAAATAGCCATGAATGACCATTTTCAATAATACCGAAGGCTAACACGTACGGATTTTTGACCAAGAAATGGTCTCCACCAGAAATCCAAGAATGTGATCTATGGCAAGGAAACATATGTGGGGTGAGGTGTATGAGCCTCTGGTCGAAGATCAATGGCCACACAACCCCCATTTGTGTCGAAAATAGCCATGAATGACCATTTTCAATAATACCGAAGGCTAACACGTACGGATTTTTGACCAAGAAATGGTCTCCACCAGAAATCCAAGAATGTGATCTATGGCAAGAAAACATATGTGGGGTGAGGTGTACGAGCCTCTGATCGATGATCAATGGCCACACAACCCCCATTTTTGCCGAAAATAGCCATGAACGACCATTTTCAATAATTCCGAAGGCTAACACCTATGAAATTTTGACCAAGAAATCGTCTACACCAGAAATCCAAGAATATGATCTATGGCAAGGAAACATATTTGGGGTGAGGTGTACGAGCCTCTGGTCGATGATCAATGGCCACACAACCCCCATTTTTGTCGAAAACAGACATGAACGACCATTTTCAATAATACCGAAGGCTAACACGTACGGATTTTTGACCAAGAAATGGTCTCCATGAGAAATCCAAGATTGTGATCTATGGCAATTAAACATATGTGGGGTGAGGTGTACGAGCCTCTGGTCGATGATAAATGGCCACACAACCCCCATTTTTGTCGAAAATAGCCATGAACGATCATTTTCAATAATACCGAAGGCTAACACCAACGGATTTTTGACCAAGAAATGTCTCCACAAGAAATCCAAGAATGTGATCTATGGCAAGGAAACAAATGTGGGGTGAGGTGTACGAGCCCCTGGTCGATTATCAATGGCCACACAACCCCCATTTTTGTCGAAAATTGCCATGAACGACTATTTTCAATGACACTGAAGGCTAACACCTATGGATTTTTGACCAAGAACTGGTCTCCACCATAGATCCAAGAATGTGATCTATGGCAAGAAAACATATGTGTAGTGAGGTGTATGAGCCTCTGGTTGAAGATAAATGGCCACACAACACCCATTTTTGTCGAAAATAGCCATGAATGACCATTTTCAATAATACCGAAGGCTAACACGTACGGATTTTTGAACAAGAAATGGTCTCCACCAGAAATCCAAGAATGTGATCTACGACATGGAAACATATGTGGGTGAGGCGTACGAGCCTCTGGTCGATGATCAATGGCCACACTACCCCCATTTTGTCGAAAATAGCCATGAACGACCACGACCATTTTCAATAATACCGAAGGCTAACACGTACGAATTTTTGACCAAGAAATGGTCTCCACTAGAAATCCAAGAATGTGATCTATCGCAAGGAAACATATGTGGGGTGAGGTGTACGAGCCTCTGGTTGATGATAAATGGCCACACAACCCCCATTTTTGATGAAAATAGCCATGAACGACCATTTTCAATAATACCGAAGGCTAACACCTACGAATTTTTGACCAACAAATGGTCTCCACTAGAAATCCAAGAATGTGGTCTATGGCAAGGAAACATATGCGGGGTGAGGTGTATGAGCCTTTGGTTGATGATCAATGGCCACACAACCCCCATTTTTGTCGAAAATAGCTATGAACGACCATTTTCAATAATACCGAAGGCTAACACCTACGGATTTTTGACCAAGAAATGGTCACCACCAGAAATCCAAGAATGTGATCTATGGCAAGGAAACATATGTGGGGTTAGGTGTACGAGCCTCTGGTCGATAATCAATGGCCACACAACCCCCATTTTTGTCGAATATAGCCATAAATGACCATTTTCAATAATACCGAAGGCTAACACGTACGGATTTTTAACCAAGAAATGGCCACCACCAAAAATCCAAGAATGTGATATATGGCAAGGAAACTTATGTGGGGTGAGGTGTACGAGCCTCTTGTCGATGATCAATGGCAACATAACCCCCATTTTTGTCAAAAATAGCCATGAATGACCATTTTCAATGACACTGAAGGCTAACACCTACGAATTTTTGACCAACAAATGGTCTCCACGAGAAAGCCAAGATTGTGATCTATGGCAAGAAAACATATGTGGGGTGAAGTGTACGAGCCTCTGGTCGATGATCAATGGCCACACAACCCCCATTTTTGTCGAAAATAGCCATGAACGACCATTTTCAATAATACCGAAGGCTAACACCTACGGATTTTTGACCAAGAAATGGTCTCCACCATAAATCCAAGAATGTGATCTATGGCAAGGAAACATATGTGTAGTGAGGTGTATGAGCCTCTGGTCGAAGATCAATGGCCACACAACACCCATTTGTGTCGAAAATAGCCATGAATGACCATTTTCAATAATACCGAAGGCTAACACGTACGGATTTTTGACCAAGAAATGGTCTCCACCAGAAATCCAAGAATGTGATCTATGGCAAGGAAACATATGTGGGGTGAGGTGTATGAGCCTCTGGTCGAAGATCAATGGCCACACAACCCCCATTTGTGTCGAAAATAGCCATGAATGACCATTTTCAATAATACCGAAGGCTAACACGTACGGATTTTTGACCAAGAAATGGTCTCCACCAGAAATCCAAGAATGTGATCTATGGCAAGAAAACATATGTGGGGTGAGGTGTACGAGCCTCTGATCGATGATCAATGGCCACACAACCCCCATTTTTGCCGAAAATAGCCATGAACGACCATTTTCAATAATTCCGAAGGCTAACACCTATGAAATTTTGACCAAGAAATCGTCTACACCAGAAATCCAAGAATATGATCTATGGCAAGGAAACATATTTGGGGTGAGGTGTACGAGCCTCTGGTCGATGATCAATGGCCACACAACCCCCATTTTTGTCGAAAACACCCATGAACGACCATTTTCAATAATACCGAAGGCTAACACGTACGGATTTTTGACCAAGAAATGGTCTCCATGAGAAATCCAAGATTGTGATCTATGGCAATTAAACATATGTGGGGTGAGGTGTACGAGCCTCTGGTCGATGATAAATGGCCACACAACCCCCATTTTTGTCGAAAATAGCCATGAACGATCATTTTCAATAATACCGAAGGCTAACACCAACGGATTTTTGACCAAGAAATGTCTCCACAAGAAATCCAAGAATGTGATCTATGGCAAGGAAACAAATGTGGGGTGAGGTGTACGAGCCCCTGGTCGATTATCAATGGCCACACAACCCCCATTTTTGTCGAAAATTGCCATGAACGACTATTTTCAATGACACTGAAGGCTAACACCTATGGATTTTTGACCAAGAACTGGTCTCCACCATAGATCCAAGAATGTGATCTATGGCAATAAAACATATGTGTAGTGAGGTGTATGAGCCTCTGGTTGAAGATAAATGGCCACACAACACCCATTTTTGTCGAAAATAGCCAAGAATGACCATTTTCAATAATACCGAAGGCTAACACGTACGGATTTATGACCAAGAAATGGTCTCCACTAGAAATCCAAGAATGTGATCTACGACAAGGAAACATATGTGGGTGAGGTGTACGAGCCTCTTGTCGATGATCAATGGCCACACAACCCCCATTTTGTCGAAAATAGCCATGAACGACCATTTTCAATAATACCGAAGGCTAACACGTACGAATTTTTGACCAAGAAATGGTCTCCACCAGAAATCCAAGAGTGTGCTCTATGGCAAGGAAACATATGTGGGGTGAGGTGTACGAGCCTCTGGTCGATGATAAATGGCCACACAACCCCCATTTTTGATGAAAATAGCCATGAACGACCATTTTCAATAATACCGAAAGCTAACACCTATGGATTTTTGACCTACAAATGGTCTCCACCAGAAATCCAAGAATGTGGTCTATGGCAAGGAAACATATGTGGGGTGAGGTGTATGAGCCTTTGGTCGATGATCAATGCCCACACAACCCCCATTTTTGTGGAAAATAGCCACGAACGACCATTTTCAATAATACCAAAGGCCAACACCTACGGATTTTTGACCAAGAAATGGACACCACCAGAAATCCAAGAATGTGGCCTATGGCAAGGAAACACATGTGGGGTGAGGTGTATGAGCCTTTGGTCGATGATCAATTGCCACACAACCCCCATTTTTGTCGAAAATAGCCATGAACGATGATTTTCAATAATACCGAAGGCTAACACCTACGGATTTTTGACCAAGAAATGGTCTGCACCACAAATCCAAGAATGTGTTATATGGCAAGGAAACTTATGTGGGGTGAGGTGTACGATCCTCTGGTTGATGATCAATGGCGACACAACCCCCATTTTTGTCGAAAATAGCCATGAATGACCATTTTCAATGACACTGAAGGCTAACACCAACGAATTTTTGACCAACAAATGGTCTCCACGAGAAATCCAAGATTCTGATCTATGGCAAGAAAACATATGTGGGGTGAAGTGTACGAGCCTCTGGTCGATGATCAATGGCCACACAACCCCCATTTTTGTCGAAAATAACCATGAACGACCATTTTCAATGACACTGAAGGCTAACACCTATGGATTTTTGACCAAGAAATGGTCTCCACCATCAATCCAAGAATGTGATCTATGGCAAGGAAACATATGTGTTGTGAGGTGTATGAGCCTCTAGTCGAAGATCAATGGCCACTCAACCCCCATTTTTGTCGAAAATAGCCATGAATGACCATTTTCAAAAATACCAAAGGCTAACACATTCGGATTTTTGCCCAAGAAATGGTCTGCACCAGAAATCCAAGAATGTGATCTATGGCAAGGAAACATATCTGGGGTGAGGTGTACGAGCCTCTGGTCGATGATCAATGGCCACACAACCCCCATTTTGCTGAAAATAGCCATGAACGACCATTTTCAATAATACCGAAGGCTAACACGTACGAGTTTTTGACCAAGAAATGGTCTCCACCAGAAATCCAAGAATGTGATCTATGGCAAGGAAACATATGTGGGGTGAGGTTTATGAGCCTCTAGTCGATGATAAATGGCCACACAACCCCTATTTTTTTATGAAAATAGCCATGAGCGACCATTTCCAATAATATTAGAGGCTAACAACTACGGATTTTTGACAAAGAAATGGTCTCCACCAGAAATCCAAGAATGTGATCTATGGCAAGGAAACATATGTGGGGTGAGGTGTTTGAGCCTCTGGTCGATGATCAATGGCCACACAACCCCCATTTTTGTCGAAAATAGCCATGAACGACCATTTTCAATAATACGGAAGGCTAACACCTACGGATTTTTGACCAAGAAATGGTCTCCACCAGAAATCAAAGAATGTGATCAACGGCAAGGAAACATATGTGGGGTGAGGTGTATGAGCCTCTGGTCGACGATCAATGGCCACACAACCCTAATTTTTGTCGAAAATAGCCATGAACGACCATTTTCAATGACACTGAAGGCTAACACCTACGGATTTTTGACCAAGAAATGGTCTCCACCTTAAATCCAAGAATGTGATCTATGGCAAGGAAACATATGTGTAGTGAGGTGTATGAGCCTCTGGTCGAAGATCAATGGCCACTCAACCCCCATTTTTGTCGAAAATAGCCATGAATGACCATTTTCAAAAATACCAAAGGCTAACACATTCGGATTTCTGCCCAAGAAATGGTCTCCACCAGAAATCCAAGAATGTGATCTATGGCAAGGAAACATATGTGGGGTGAGGTGTACGAGCCTCTGGTCGATGATCAATGGCCACACAACCCCCATTTTGCCGAAAATAGCCATGAACGGCCATTTTCAATAATACCAAAGGCTAACACGTACTAGTTTTTGACCAAGAAATGGTCTCCACCAGAAATCCAAGAATGTGATCTATGGCAAGGAAACATATGTGGGGTGAGGTTTATGAGCCTCTAGTCGATGATAAATGGCCACACAACCCCCATATTTTATGAAAATAGCCATGAGCGACCATTTTCAGTAATACTAGAGGCTAACACCTACGGATTTTTGACCAAGAAATGGTGTCCACCAGAAATCCAAGAATGTGATCTATGGCAAGGAAACATATGTGGGGTGAGGTGTATGAGCCTCTGGTCGATGATCAATGGCCACACAACCCCCATTATTGTCGAAAATAGCCATGAACGACCATTTTCAATAATACCGAAGGCTAACACCTAAGGATTTTTGACCAAGAAATGGTCTCCACCAGAAATCCAAGAATGTGATCTACGGCAAGGAAACATATGAGGGGTGAGGTGTATGAGCCTCTGGTCGACGATCAATGGCCACACAACCCTATTTTTTGTCGAAAATAGCCATGAACGACCATTTTCAATGACACTGAAGGCTAACACCTACGGATTTTTGACCAAGAAATGGTCTCCACCATAAATCCAAGAATGTGATCTATGGCAAGGAAACATATGTGTAGTGAGGTGTATGAGCCTCTGGTCGAAGATCAATGGCCACACAACCCCCATTTTTGTCAAAAATAGCCATGAATGACCATTTTCAAAAATACCAAAGGCTAACACATTCGGATTTTTGCCCAAGAAATGGTCTCCACCAGAAATCCAAGAATGTGATCTATGGCAAAGAAACATATGTGGGGTGAGGTGTACGAGCCTCTGGTCGATGATCAATGGCCACACAACCCCCATTTTTGTCGAAAATAGCCATGAATGACCATTTTCAATAATACGGAAGGCTAACACCTACGGATTTTTGACCAAGAAATGGTCTCCACCAGAAATCAAAGAATGTGATCAAAGGCAAGGAAACATATGTGGGGTGAGGTGTATGAGCCTCTGGTCGACGATCAATGGCCACACAACCCTAATTTTTGTCGAAAATAGCCATGAACGACCATTTTCAATGACACTGAAGGCTAACACCTACGGATTTTTGACCAAGAAATGGTCTCCACCTTAAATCCAAGAATGTGATCTATGGCAAGGAAACATATGTGTAGTGAGGTGTATGAGCCTCTGGTCGAAGATCAATGGCCACATAACCCCCATTTTTGTCGAAAATAGCCATGAATGACCATTTTCAAAAATACCAAAGGCTAACACATTCGGATTTTTGCCCAAGAAATGGTCTCCACCAGAAATCCAAGAATGTGATCTATGGCAAGGAAACATATGTGGGGTGAGGTGTACGAGCCTCTGGTCGATGATCAATGGCCACACAACCCCCATTTTGCCGAAAATAGCCATGAACGACCATTTTCAATAATACCAAAGGCTAACACGTACTAGTTTTTGACCAAGAAATGGTCTCCACCAGAAATCCAAGAATGTGATCTATGGCAAGGAAACATATGTGGGGTGAGGTTTATGAGCCTCTAGTCGATGATAAATGGCCACACAACCCCCATATTTTATGAAAATAGCCATGAGCGACCATTTTCAATAATACTAGAGGCTAACACCTACGGATTTTTGACCAAGAAATGGTCTCCACCAGAAATCCAAGAATGTGATCTATGGCAAGGAAACATATGTGGGGTGAGGTGTATGAGCCTCTAGTCGATGATCAATGGCCACACAACCCCCATTATTGTCGAAAATAGCCATGAACGACCATTTTCAATAATACCGAAGGCTAACACCTACGGATTTTTGACCAAGAAATGGTCTCCACCAGAAATCCAAGAATGTGATCTACGGCAAGGAAACATATGAGGGGTGAGGTGTATGAGCCTCTGGTCGACGATCAATGGCCACACAACCCTATTTTTTGTCGAAAATAGCCATGAACGACCATTTTCAATGACACTGAAGGCTAACACCTACGGATTTTTGACCAAGAAATGGTCTCCACCATAAATCCAAGAATGTGATCTATGGCAAGGAAACATATGTGTAGTGAGGTGTATGAGCCTCTGGTCGAAGATCAATGGCCACACAACCCCCATTTTTGTCAAAAATAGCCATGAATGACCATTTTCAAAAATACCAAAGGCTAACACATTCGGATTTTTGCCCAAGAAATGGTCTCCACCAGAAATCCAAGAATGTGATCTATGGCAAGGAAACATATGTGGGGTGAGGTGTACGAGCCTCTGGTCGATGATCAATGGCCACACAACCCCCATTTTACCGAAAATAGCCATGAACGACCATTTTCAATAATACCGAAGGCTAACACGTACAAGTTTTTGACCAAGAAATGGTCTCCACTAGAAATCCAAGAATGTGATCTATGGCAAGGAAACATATGTGGGGTGAGGTTTATGAGCCTCTAGTCGATGATAAATGGCCACACAACCCCCATTTTTTATGAAAATAGCCATGAGCGACCATTTTCAATAATACTAGAGGCTAACACCTACGGATTTTTGACCAAGAAATGGTCTCCACCAGAAATCCAAGAATGTGATCTATGGCAAGGAAACATATGTGGGGTGAGGTGTTTGAGCCTCTGGTCGATGATCAATGGCCACACAACCCCCATTTTTGTCGAAAATAGCCATGAACGACCATTTTCAATAATACCGAAGGCTAACACCTACGGATTTTTGACCAAGAAATGGTCTCCACCAGAAATCCATGAATGTGATCTACGGCAAGGAAACATATGTGGGGTGAGGTGTATGAGCCTCTAGTCGACGATCAATGTCCACACAACCCTAATTTTTGTCGAAAATAACCATGAACGACCATTTTCAATGACACCGAAGGCTAACACATTCGGATTTTTGCCCAAGAAATGGTCTCCACCAGAAATCCAAGAATGTGATCTATGGCAAGGAAACATATGTGGTGTGAGGTGTACGAACCTTTGGTCGATGATCAATGGCCACACAAACCCCATTTTTGTCGAAAATAGCCATGAATGACCATTTTCAATAAAACCAAAGGCTAACACGTACGGATTTTTGACCAAGAAATGGTCTCCACCAGATATCCAAGAATGTGATCTATGGCAAGGAAACATATGTGGGGTGAGGTGTATGAGCCTCTGGTCGATGATAAATGGCCACACAACCCCCATTTCAGTCAAAAATAGCCATGACCGACCATTTTCAATAATACTGAAGGCTAACACCGACATATTTTTGACCAAGAAATGGTCTCCACCAGAAATCCAAGAATGTGATCTATGGCAAGAAAACATATGTGGGGTGAAGTGTACGAGCCTCTGGTCGATGATCAATGGCCACACAACCCCCATTTTTGTCGAAAATAGCCATGAACGACCATTTTCAATGACACTGAAGGCTAACACCTATGGATTTTTGACCAAGAAATGGTCTCCACCATAAATCCAAGAATTTGATCTATGGCAAGGAAACATATGTGGGGTGAGGTGTATGGGCCTCTGGTCGAAGATCAATGGCCACACAACCCCCATTTTTGTCGAAAATAGCCATTAATGACCATTTTCAAAAATACCGAAGGCTAACACATTCGGATTTTTGACCAAGAAATGGTCTCCGCCAGAAATCAAAGAATGTGATCTATGGCAAGGAAACATATGTGGTGTGAGGTGTACGAACCTTTGGTCGATGATCAATGGCCACACAAACCCCATTTTTGTCGAAAATAGCCATGAATGACCATTTTCAATAAAACCAAAGGCTAACACGTACGGATTTTTGACCAAGAAATGGTCTCCACCAGATATCCAAGAATGTGATCTATGGCAAGGAAACATATGTGGGGTGAGGTGTATGAGCCTCTGGTCGATGATAAATGGCCACACAACCCCCATTTCAGTCAAAAATAGCCATGACCGACCATTTTCAATAATACCGAAGGCTAACACCGACATATTTTTGACCAAGAAATGGTCTCCACCAGAAATCCAAGAATGTGATCTATGGCAAGAAAACATATGTGGGGTGAAGTGTACGAGCCTCTGGTCGATGATCAATGGCCACACAACCCCCATTTTTGTCGAAAATAGCCATGAACGACCATTTTCAATGACACTGAAGGCTAACACCTATGGATTTTTGACCAAGAAATGGTCTCCACCATAAATCCAAGAATTTGATCTATGGCAAGGAAACATATGTGGGGTGAGGTGTATGGGCCTCTGGTCGAAGATCAATGGCCACACAACCCCCATTTTTGTCGAAAATAGCCATTAATGACCATTTTCAAAAATACCGAAGGCTAACACATTCGGATTTTTGCCCAAGAAATGGTCTCCACCAGAAATCCAAGAATGTGATCTATGGCAAGGAAACATATGTGGGGTGAGGTGTACGAGCATCTGGTCGATGATCAATGGCCACACAACCACCATTTTGTCGAAAATAGCCATGAACGACCATTTTCAATAATACCGAAGGCTAACACGTACAAATTTTTGACCAAGAAATGGTCTCTACCAGAAATCCAAGAATGTGATCTATGGCAAGGAAACATATGTGGGGTGAGGTGTACGAGCCTCTGGTCGATGATAAATGGTCACACAACTCCCATTTTTGATGAAAATAGCCATGAACGACCATTTTCAATAATACTAGAGGCTAACACCTACAGATTTTTTACCAAGAATTGGTCTCCACCAGAAATCCAAGAATGTGATCTATGGCAAGGAAACATATGTGGGGTGAGGTGTATGAGCCTCTGGTCGATGATAAATGGCCACACAACCCCCATTTCAGTCAAAAATAGCCATGACCGACCATTTTCAATAATACCGAAGGCTAACACCAACAGATTTTTGACCAAGAAATGGTCTCCACCAGAAATCCAAGAATGTGATCTATGGCAAGAAAACATATGTGGAGTGAAGTGTACGAGCCTCTGGTCGATGATCAATGGCCACACAACCCCCATTTTTGTCGAAAATAGCCATGAACGACCATTTTCAATGACACTGAAGGCTAACACCTATGGATTTTTGACCAAGAAATGGTCTCCACCATAAATCCAAGAATTTGATCTATGGCAAGGAAACATATGTGGGGTGAGGTGTATGGGCCTCTGGTCGAAGATCAATGGCCACACAACCCCCATTTTTGTCGAAAATAGCCATTAATGACCATTTTCAAAAATACCGAAGGCTAACACATTCGGATTTTTGCCCAAGAAATGGTCTCCACCAGAAATCCAAGAATGTGATCTATGGCAAGGAAACATATGTGGGGTGAGGTGTACGAGCATCTGGTCGATGATCAATGGCCACACAACCACCATTTTGTCGAAAATAGCCATGAATGACCATTTTCAATAATACCGAAGGCTAACACGTACGAATTTTTGACCAAGAAATGGTCTCTACCAGAAATCCAAGAATGTGATCTATGGCAAGGAAACATATGTGGGGTGAGGTGTACGAGCCTCTGGTCGATGATAAATGGTCACACAACCCCCATTTTTGATGAAAATAGCCATGAACGACCATTTTCAATAATACCAGAGGCTAACACCTACGGATTTTTTACCAAGAAATGGTCTCCACCAGAAATCCAAGAATGTGATCTATGGCAAGGAAACATATGTGGGGTGAGGTGTACGAGCCTCTGGTCGATGATAAATGGTCACACAACCCCCATTTTTGATGAAAATAGCCATGAACGACCATTTTCAATAATACCAGAGGCTAACACCTACAGATTTTTTACCAAGAAATGGTCTCCACCAGAAATCCAAGAATGTGATCTATGGCAAGGAAACATATGTGGGGTGAGGTGTATGAGCCTCTGGTCAATGATAAATGGCCACACAAACCCCCTTTTTTGTCGAAAATAGCCATGAACGACCATTTTCAATAATACCGAAGGCTAACACCAACGGATTTTTAACCAAGAAATGGTCCCCACCAGAAATCCAAGAATGTGATCTATGGCAAGAAAACATATGTGGGGTGAAGTGTACGAGCCTTTGGTCGATGATCAATGGCCACACAAACCCCATTTTTGTCGAAAATAGCCATGAACGACCATTTTCAATGACACTGAACGCTAACACCTACAGATTTTTAACCAAGAAATGGTCTCCACCATAAATCCAAGAATGTGATCTATGGAAAGGAAACATGTGTAGTGAGGTGTATGAGCCTTTGGTCGAATATCAATGGCCACACAACCCCATTTTTGTCGAAAATAGCCATGAACGACCATTTTCAATAGTACCGAAGGCTAAAACATTCAGATTTTTGACCAAGAAATGGTCTCCACCAGAAATCAAAGAATGTGATCTATGGCAAGGAAACATATGTGGGGTGAGGTTTACGAGCCTCTGGTCGATGATCAATGGCCACACAACCCCCATTTTTGTCGAAAATAGCCATGAATGACCATTTTCAATAATACTGAAGGCTAACACGTACAGATTTTTGACCAATAAATGGTCTCCACCAGAAATCCAAGAATGCGATCTATGGCAAGGAAACATATGTGGGGTGAAGTGTACGAGCCTCTGGTCGATGATAAATGGCCACACAACCCCCATTTTAGTCGAAAATAGCCATGAACGACCATTTTCAATAATATCGAAGGCTAACACCAACGGATTTTTGACTAAGAAATGGTCTCCACCAGAAATCCAAGAATGTGATCTATGGCAAGAAAACCTATGTGGGGTGAAGTGTACGAGCCTCTGGTCGATGATCAATGGCCACACAACCCCCATTTTTGTCGAAAATAGCCATGAATGACAATTTTCAATAACACCGAAGGCTAACACATTCGGATTTTTGCCCAAGAAAGGGTCTCCACTAGAAATCCAAGAATGTGATCTATGGCAAGGAAACATATCTGGGGTGAGGTGTACGAGCCTCTGGTCGATGATCAATGGCCAAACAACCCCCATTTTGTCGAAAATAGCCATGAACGATCATTTTCAATAATACTAAAGGCTAACACGTACGAATTTTTGACCAAGAAATGGTCTCCACCAGAAATCCAAGAATGTGATCTATAGCAAGGAAACATATGTGGGGTGAGGTGTACGAGCCTCTGGTCGATGATAAATGGCCACACAACCCCCATTTTTGATGAAAATAGCCATGAACGACCATTTTCAATAATACCGAAGGCTAACACCTACAGATTTTTGACCAAGAAATGGTCTCCACCAGATATCCAAGAATGTGATCTATGGAAAGGAAACATATGTGGGGTGAGGTGTATGTGCCTCTGGTCGATGATCAATGGCCAAAGAACCCCCATTTTTGTCAAAAATAGCCATGAACGACCATTTTCAATAATACCGAAGGCTAACACCTACGGATTTTTGACCAAGAAATGGTCTCCACCAGAAATCCAAAATGTGATCTATGGCAAGGAAACATATGTGGGGTGAGGTGTATGAGCCTTTGGTCGCTGATCAATGGCCACATAACCCCCATTTTTGTCGAAAATAGCCATGAACGACCATTTTCAATGACACTGAAGGGTAACACCTACGGATTTTTGACCAAGAAATGGTTTCCACCATAAGTCCAAGAATGTGATCTATGGCAAGGAAACATATGTGGGGTGAGGTGTATGGGCCTCTGGTCGTTGATCAATGGCCACACAACGCCCATTTTTTGTCGAAAATAGCGATCAACGACCATTTTCAATAAAAGAGAAGGCTAACACGTATGGATTTTTGACCAAGAAATGGTCTCCACCAGAAATCCGAGAATGTGATATATGGCAAGGAAACATATGTGGGGTGAGGTGTACAAGCCTCTGGTCGATGATCAATGGCCACACAACCCCCATTTTTGTCGAAAATAGCCATGAACGACCATTTTCAATGACACTGAAGGCTAACACCTACGGAATTTTGACGAAGAAATGGTTTCCACCATAGATCCAAGAATGTGATCTATGGCAAGGAAACATATGTGTAGTGAGGTGTATGAGCCTCTGGTCGAAGATCAATGGCCACACAACACCCATTTTTGTCGAAAATCGCCATGAATGAACATTTTCAATAATACCGAAGGCTAACACATTCAGATTTTTGCCCAAGAAATGGTCTCCACCAAAAATCCAAGAATGTGATCTATGGCAATGAAACATATGTGGGGTGAGGTGTACGAGCCTCTGGTCGATGATCAACGGCCACACAACCCCCATTTTTGTCGAAAATAGCCATGAACGACCATTTTCAATAATACCGAAGGCTAACACCTACGGATTTTTGAACATGAAACGGTCTCCACTGGAAATCCAAGAATGTGATATATGGCAAGAAAACATATGCGGGGTGAGGTGTAGGAGCCTCTGGTCGATGATCAATGGCCACACAACCCCCATTTTTGTCGAAAATAGCCATGAACGACCATTTTGAATAATTCCGACCAGAGGCTCATACACCTCACCCCACATATGTTTCCTTTCCATAGATCACATTCTTGGATTTCTGGTGGAGACCATTTCTTGGTAAAAAATTCGTAGGTGTTAGCCTTCGGTATTATTGAAAATGGTCGTTCATGGTTATTTTCATCAAAAATGGGGGTTGTGTGGCCATTTATCATCGACCAGAGGCTCGTACACCTCACCCCACATATGTTTCCTTGATATAGATCACATTCGTGGATTTCTGGTGGAGACCATTTCTTGGTCAAAAATTCGTACGTATGTGGGGTGAGGTGTATGGGCCTCTGGTCGTTGATCAATGGCCACACAACGCCCATTTTTTGTCGAAAATAGCGATCAACGACCATTTTCAATGATACAGAAGGCTAACACGTATGGATTTTTGACCAAGAAATGGTCTCCACCAGAAATCCGAGAATGTGATATATGGCAAGGAAACATATGTGGGGTGAGGTGTACGAGCCTCTGGTCGATGATCAATGGCCACACAACACCCATTTTGTCGAAAATAGCCATGAACGACCATTTTCAATAATACCGAAGGCTAAGGAAACATATGTAAGCCTTCAGTATTATTGAAAATGATCGTTCATGGCTATTTTCGACAAAATGGGGGTTGTGTGGCCATTGATCATCGACCAGAGGCTCGTACTCCTCACCCCACATATGTTTCCTTGCCATAGATCACATTCTTGGATTTCTGGTGGAGACCATTTCTTGGGCAAAAATCCGAATGTGTTAGCCTTCGGTATTTTTGAAAATGGTCATTCATGGCTATTTTCGACAAAAATGGGGGTTGTGTGGCCATTGATCTTCGACCAGAGGCTCATACACCTCACTACACATATGTTTCCTTGCCTTAGATCAAATTCTTGGATTTATGGTGGAGACCATTTCTTGGTCAAAAATCCATAGGTGTTAGCCTTTAGTGTCATTGAAAATGGTCGTTCATGGCTATTTTCGACAAAAATGGGGGTTGTGTGGCCATTGATCATCGACCAGAGGCTCGTACACTTCACCCCACATATGTTTTCTTGCCATAGATCACATTCTTGGAATTCTGGAGGAGACCATTTCTTGGTCAAAAATCTGTTGGTGTTAGCCTTCGGTATTATTGAAAATGGTCGTTCATGGCTATTTTCGACTAAAATGGGGGTTGTGTGGCCATTTATCATCGACCAGAGGCTCGTACAATTCACCCCACATATGTTTCCTTGCCATAGATCACATTCTTGGATTTCTGGTGGAGACCATTTATTGGTCAAAAATTCGTACGTGTTAGCCTTCGGTATTATTGAAAATGGTCATTCATGGCTATTTTCGACCAAAATGGGGGTTGTGTGGCCATTAATCTTCGACAAGAGGCTCATACACCTCACTACACTTATGTTTCCTTGCCATAGATCACATTCTTGGATTTATGGTGGAGACCATTTCTTGGTCAAAAATCCATAGGTGTTAGCCTTCAGTGTCATTGAAAATGGTCGTTCATGGCTATTTTCGACAAAAATGGGGGTTGTGTGGCCATTGATCATCGACCAGAGGCTCGTACACTTCACCCCACATATGTTTTCTTGCCATAGATCACATTCTTGGATTTCTAGAGGAGACCATTTCTTGGTCAAAAATCTGTTGGTGTTAGCCTTCGGTATTATTGAAAATGGTCGTTCATGGCTATTTTTGACTAAAATGGGGGTTGTGTGGCCATTTATCATCGACCGGAGGCTTGTACATTTCACCCTACATATGTTTCCTTGCCATAGGTCACATTCTTGGATTTCTGGTGGAGACGATTTCTTGGTCAAAAATCCGTTCATGTTAGCCTTCGGTATAATTGAAAATGGTCATTCATGGCTATTTTCGACACAAATGGGGGTTGTGTGGCCATTGATCTTCGACCAGAGGCTCATACACCTCACTACACATATGTTTCCTTGCCATAGATCACATTCTTGGATTTATGGTGGAGACCATTTCTTGGTCAAAAATCCATAGGTGTTAGCCTTCAGTGTCATTGAAAATGGTCGTTCATGGCTATTTTCGACAAAAATGGGGGTTGTGTGGCCATTGATCATCGACCAGAGGCTCGTACACTTCACCCCACATATGTTTTCTTGCCATAGATCAGAATCTTGGATTTCTCGTGGAGACCATTTGTTGGTCAAAAATTCGTAGGTGTTAGCCTTCAGTGTCATTGAAAATGGTCATTCATGGCTATTTTCGACAAAAATGGGGGTTGTGTCGCCATTGATCATTGAGCAGAGGATCGTACACCTCACCCCACATAAGTTTCCTTGCAATATATCACATTCTTGGATTTCTGGTGGAGACCATTTCTTGGTCAAAAATCCGTAGGTGTTAGCCTTCGGTATTATTGAAAATGGTCGTTCATGGCTATTTTCGACAAAAATGGGGGTTGTGTGGCAATTGATCATCGACCAAAGGCTCATACACCTCACCCCACATGTGTTTCCTTGCCATAGACCACATTCTTGGATTTCTGATGGTGACCATTTCTTGGTCAAAAATCCGTAGGTGTTAGCCTTCGGTGTTATTGAAAATGGTCGTTCATGGCTATTTTCGACAAAAATGGGGGTTGTGTGGCCGTTGATCATCGACCAAAGGCTCATACACCTCACCCCACATATGTTTCCTTGCCATTGACCACATTCTTGGATTTCTGGTGGAGACCATTTGTTGGTCAAAATCCGTAGCTGTTAGCTTTCGGTATTATTGAAAATGGTCGTTCATGGCTATTTTCATCAAAAATGGGGGTTGTGTGGCCATTTATCATCGACCAGAGGCTCGTACACCTCACCCCACATATGTTTCCTTGCCATAGAGCACACTCTTGGATTTCTGGTGGAGACCATTTCTTGGTCAAAAATTCGTACGTGTTAGTCTTCGGTATTATTGAAAATGGTCGTTCATGGCAATTTTCGACAAAATGGGGGTTGTGTGGCCATTGATCATCGACCAAAGGCTCGTACACCTCACCCACATATGTTTCCTTGCCGTAGATCACATTCTTGGATTTCTGGTGGAGACCATTTATTGGTCTAAAATCCGTGGGTGTTAGCCTTCGGTATTATTGAAAATGGTCGTTCATGGCTATTTTCGACAAAAATGGGGGTTGTGTGGCCATTTATCATTGACCAGAGGCTCATACACCTCACCCCACATATGTTTAATTGCCATAGATCACAATCTTGGATTTCTCGTGGAGACCATTTCTTGGTCAAAAATCCGTACGTGTTAGCCTTCAGAATTATTGAAAATGGTCGTTCATGGCTATTTTCGACAAAAATGGGGCTTGTGTTGCCATTGATCATCGATCAGAGGCTCGTACACCTCACCCCACATATGTTTCCTTGCCATAGATCACATTCTTGGATTTCTGGTGGAGACCATTTCTTGGTCAAAAATCTGTAGGTGTTAGCCTTCGGTATTATTGTAAATGGTCGTTCATGGCTATTTTCAACAAAAATGGGGGTTGTGTGGCCATTGATCATCGACCAGAGGCTCATACACCTCACCCCACATATGTTTCCTTGCCATAGATCATATTCTTGGATTTCTGGTGGAGACCATATCTTGGTCAAAAAATTCGTACGTGTTAGCCTTCGGTATTATTGAAAATGGTCATTCATGACTATTTTCGACACAAATGGGGGTTGTATGGCCATTGAACTTCGACCAGAGGCTCATACACCTCACTACACATATGTTTCCTTGCCATAGATAACATTCTTGGATTTATGGTGGAGACCATTTCTTGGTCAAAAATCCATAGGTGTTAGCCTTCAGTGTCATTGAAAATGGTCGTTCATGGCTATTTTCGACAAAAATGGGGGTTGTGTGGCCATTAATCATCGATCAGAGGCTCGTACACTTCACCCCACAAATGTTTTCTTGCCATAGATCACAATCTTGGATTTCTCGTGGAGACCATTTGTTGGTCAAAAATTCGTAGGTGTTAGCCTTCAGTGTCATTGAAAATGGTCATTCATGGCTATTTTCGACAATAATGGGGGTTGTGTCGCCATTGATCATCGACCAGAAGCTCGTACACCTCACCCCACATATGTTTCCTTGCCATAGATCACATTCTTGGATCTATGGTGGAGACCAGTTCTTGGTCAAAAATCCATAGGTGTTAGCCTTCGGTGTCATTGAAAATAGTCGTTCATGGCTATTTTCGACAATAATGGGGGTTGTGTGGCCATTGATAATTGACCAGAGGCTCGTACACCTCACCCCACATATGTTTCCTTGCCATAGATCACATTCTTGGATTTCTGGTGGAGAACATTTCTTGGTCAAGAATCCGTAGGTGTTAGCCTTCGGTATCATTGAAAATGGTCGTTCATGGCTATTTTCGACAAAAATGGGGGTTGTGTGGCCATTGATCATTGACCAGAGGCTCGTACACCTCACCCCACATATGTTTTATTGCCATAGATCAAAATCTTGGATTTCTCATGGAGACCATTTCTTGGTCAAAAATTCGTACGTGTTAGCCTTCGCTATTATTGAAAAAGGTCGTTCATGGCTATTTTCGACAAAAATGGGGGTTGTGTGGCCATTTATCATCGACCAGAGGCTCGTACACCTCACCCCACATATGTTTACTTGCCATAGATCATATTCTTGGATTTCTGGTGGAGACGATTTCTTGGTCAAAAATCCGTAGGTGTTAGCCTTCGGTATTATTGAAAATGGTCGTTCATGGCTATTTTCGACAAAAATGGGGGTTGTGTGGCCATTGCTCATCGACCAGAGGCTCGTACACCTCACCCAACATATGTTTCCTTGCCATAGATCAAATTCTTGGATTTCTGGTGGAGACCATTTCTTGGTCAAAAAACCGTAGGTGTTAGCCTTCGATATTATTGTAAATGGTCGTTCATGGCTATTTTCGACAAAAATGGGGGTTGTGTGGCCATTGATCATCGACCAGAGGCTCATACACCTCACCACACATATGTTTCCTTGCCATAGATCACATTCTTGGATTTCTGGTGGAGACCATTTCTTGGTCAAAAATCTGTAGGTGTTAGCCTCTGGTATTATTGAAAATGGTCGTTCATGGCTATTTTGATAAAAAATGGGGGTTGTATGGCCATTTATCATCGACCAGAGGCTCGTACATCTCACCCCACATATGTTTCTTGCCATAGATCACATTCTTGGATTTCTGGTGGAGACCATTTCTTGGTCAAAAATTCGTACATGTTAGCCTTCGGTATTATTGAAAATGGTCGTTCATGGCTATTTTCGACAAAATGGGGGTTGTGTGGCCATTGATCATCGACCAGAGGCTGGTACACCTCACCCCACATATGTTTCCTTGCCATATATCACATTCCTGCATTCCTGGTGGAGACCATTTTGTGGGCAAAAATCCGAATGTGGTAGCCTTCGGTATTTTTGAAAATGGTCATTCATGGCTATTTTCGATAAAAATGGGGGTTGTTTCGCCATTGATCTTCGACCAGAGGCTCATACACCTCACTACACATATGTTTCCTTGCCATATATCACATTCTTAGATTTATGGTGGAGACCATTTCTTGGTCAAAAATCCATAGGTGTTATCCTCCAGTGTCATTGAAAATGGTCGTTCATGGCTATTTACGACAAAATAGAGGTTCTGTGGCCATTGATCATCGACCAGAGGCTCATACACCTCACCCCACATATGTTTCCTTGCCATAGATCACATTCTTGGATTTCTGGTGGAGACCATTTCTTGGTCAAAAATCCGTAGGTGTTAGCCTTCGGTATTATTGAAAATGGTCATTCATGGCTATTTTCGACAAAAATGGGGGTTGTGTGGCCATTTATCTTCAACCAGAGGCTCATACACCTCACTACACATATGTTTTCTTGCCATATATCACATTCTTGGATCTATGGTGGAGACCAGTTCTTGGTCAAAAATCCGTAGGTGTTAGCCTTCAGTGTCATTGAAAATAGTCATTCATGGCTATTTTCGACAAAAATGGGGGTTGTGTGGCCATTGATAATCGACCAGAGGCTCGTACACCTCACCCCACAAATGTTTCCTTGCCATAGATCACATTCTTGGATTTCTGGTGGAGACCATTTCTTGGTCAAAAATCCGTATGTGTTAGCATTCGGTATTATTGAAAATGGTCGTTCATGGCTATTTTCGACAAAAATGGGGGTTGTGTGGCCATTTATCTTCGACCAGAGGCTCGTACACCTCACCCCACATATGTTTCATTACCATAGATCACAATCTTGGATTTCTCGTGGAGACCATTTCTTGGTCAAAAATCCGTACGTGTTAGCCTTCTGTATTATTGAAAATGGTCGTTCATGGCTAGTTTCGACAAAAATGGGGGTTGTGTGGCCATTGATCATCGACCAGAGGCTCGTACACCTCACCCCACATATGTTTCCTTGCCATAGATAATATTCTTGGATTTCTGGTGGAGACGATTTCTTGGTCAAAAATCCGTAGGTGTTAGCCTTCTGTATTATTGAAAATGGTCGTTCATGGCTATATTCGACAAAAATGGGGGTTGTGTGGCCATTGATCATCGACCCGAGGCTCGTACACCTCACCCCACATATGTTTCCTTGCCATAGATCACATTCTTGGATTTCTGGTGGAGACCGTTTCTTGGTCAAAAATCCGTAGGTGTTAGCCATCGGTATTATTGAAAATGGTCGTTCATGGCTATTTTCGACAAAAATGGGGGTTGTGTGGCCATTGATCATCGCCCAGAGGCTCACACACCTCACCCCACATATGTTTCCTTGCCATAGATCACGTTCTTGGATTTCTGGTGGAGACCATTTCTTTGTCAAAAATCTGTAGGTGTTAGCCTCTGGTATTATTGAAAATGGTCGTTCATTTTTGACCAAGAAATGGTCTCCACCAGAAATCCAAGAATGTGATCTATGGCAAGGAAACATTTGTGTGGTGAGGTGTACGAGCCTCTAGTCGATTATCAATGGCCACACAACCCCCATTTTTGTCGAAAATAGCCATGAACGACTATTTTGAATGACACTGAAGGCTAACACCTACGGATTTTTGACCAAGAACTGGTCTCCACCATAGATCCAAGAATGTGATATATGGCAAGAAAACATATGTGTAGTGAGGTGTATGAGCCTCTGGTTGAAGATAAATGGCCACACAACCCCAATTTTTGTCGAAAATAGCCATGAATGACCATTTTCAATAATACCGAAGGCTAACACCTACGGATTTTTGACCAAGAAATGGTCTCCACCAGAAATCCAAAAATGTGATCTATGGCAAGGAAACATATGTGGGGTGAGGTGTATGAGCCTCTAGTCGATGATCAATGGCTACAGAACATCTATTTTGTCGAAAATAGCCATGAACGACCATTTTCAATGACACTGAAGGCTAACACCTATGGATTTTTGACCAAGAAATGGTCTCCACCATAAATCCAAGAATGTGATATATGGCAAGGAAACATATGTGTAGTGAGGTGTATGAGCCTCTAGTCGAAGATCAATGGCGAAACAACCCCCATTTTTATCGAAAATAGCCATGAATGACCATTTTCAAAAATACCGAAGGTTAACACATTCGGATTTTTGCCCAAGAAATGGTCTCCACCAGAAATCCAAGAATGTGATCTATGGCAAGGAAACATATGTGGGGTGAGGTGTACGAGCCTCTGGTCGATGATCAATGGCCACACAACCCCCATTTTGTCGAAAATAGCCATGAACGACCATTTTCAATAATACCGAAGGCTAACATATACGAATTTTTGACCAAGAAATGGTCTCCACCAGAAATCCAAGAATGTGATCTATGGCAAGGAAACATATGTGGGGTGAGGTGTATGAGCCTCTGGCGATGATCAATGGCCACACAACCCCCATTTTTGTCGAAAATAGCCATGAATGACCATTTTCAAAAATACCAAAGGCTAACACATTCGGATTTTTTCCCAAGAAATGGTCTCCACCAGAAATCCAAGAATGTGATCTATGGCAAGGAAACATATGTGGCGTGAGGTGTATGAGCCTCTGGTCGATGATCAATGGCCACACAACCCCCATTTTTATCGAAAATAGCCATGAACGACCATTTACAATAATATCGAAGGCTAACACCTACGGATTTTTGACCAAGAAATGGTCTCCACCAAAAATCCAAGAATTTGATCTATGGCAAGGAAACATATGTGGGGTGAGGTGTACGAGCCTCTGGTCGATGATCAATGGCCACAGAACCCCCATTTTTTTCGAAAATATGAACGACCATTTTCAATAATACAGAAGGCTAACACCTACGGATTTTTGACCAAGAAATCGTCTCCACCAGAAATCCAAGAATATGATCTATGGCAAGGAATTATATGTCGGGTGAGGTGTACGAGCCTCTAGTCGATGATCAATGGCCACACAACCCCCATTTTTGTCGAAAATAGCCATGAACAACCATTTTCAATAATACCGAAGGCTAACACGTACGGATTTTTGACCAAGAAATGGTCTCCACCAGAAATCCAAGAATTTGATCTATGGCAAGGAAACATATGTGGGGTGAGGTGTATGAGCCTCTGGTCGATTATCAATGGCCACACAACCCCCATTATTGTCGAAAATAGCCATGAACGACTATTTTCAATGACACTGAAGGCTAACACCTATGGATTTTTGACCAAGAACTGGTCTCCACCATACATCCAAGAATGTGATCTATGGCAAGAAAACATATGTGTAGTGAGGTGTATGAGCCTCTGGTTGATGATAAATGGCCACACAACCCCCATTTTTGTCGAAAATAGCCATGAATAACCATTTTCAATAATACCGAAGGCTAACACATTCGGATTTTTGCCCAAGAAATGGTCTCCACAAGAAATCCAAGAATGTGATCTACGGCAAGGAAACATATGTGGGTGAGGTGTATGAGCCTTTGGTCTATGATCAATGGCCACAGAACCTCTATTTTGTCGAAAATAGCCATGAAGGACCATTTTCAATAATACCGAAGGCTAACACGAACGGATTTTTGACCAAGAAATGGTCTCCACCAGAAATCCAAGAATGTGATCTACGGCAAGGAAACATATGTGGGTGAGGTGTACAAGCCTCTGGTCGATGATCAATGGCCACACAACCCCCATTTTGTCGAAAATAGCCATGAACGACTACGACCATTTTCAATAATACCGAAGGCTAACACGTACGAATTTTTGACCAAGAAATGGTCTCCACTAGAAATCCAAGAATGTGATCAATGGCAAGGAAACATATGTGGGGTGAGGTGTACGAGCATCTGGTTGATGATAAATGGCCACACAACCCCCATTTTTGATGAAAATAGCCATGAACGACGATTTTCAATAATACCGAAGGCTAACACCTACGGATTTTTGACCAAGAAATCGTCTCCACCAGAAATCCAAGAATATGATCTATGGCAAAGATATATATGTCGGGTGAGGTACGAGCCTCTGGTCGATGATCAATGGCCACACAACCCCCATTTTTGTCGAAAATAGCCATGAACGACCATTTTCAATAATACCGAAGGCTAACACGTACGGATTATTGACCAAGAAATGGTCTCCACGAGAAATCCAAGATTTTGATCTATGGCAATAAAACATATGTGGGGTGAGGTGTACGAGCCTCTGGTCGATGATCAATGGCCACACAACCCCCATTTTTTGTCGAAAATAGCCATGAACGACCATTTTCAATAATACCGAAGGCTAACACCTACGGATTTTTGACCAAGAAATGGTCTCCACCAGAAATCCAAGAATGTGATCTATGACAAAGAAACATATGTGGGGTGAGGTGTATGAGCCTCTGGTCGATTATCAATGGCCACACAACCCACATTATTGTCGAAAATAGCCATGAACGACTATTTCCAGTGACACTGAAGGCTAACACCTATGGATTTTTTACCAAGAACTGGTCTCCACCATAGATCCAAGAATGTGATCTATGGCAAGAAAACATATGTGTAGTGAGGTGTATGAGCCTCTGGTTGAAGATAAATGGCCACACAACCCCCATTTTTGTCGAAAATAGCCATGAATAACCATTTTCAATAATACCTTAGGCTAACACATTCAGATTTTTGCCCAAGAAATGGTCTCCACCAGAAATCCAAGAATGTGATCTACGGCAAGGAAACATATGTGGGTGAGGTGTATGAGCCTCTGGTCGATGATCAATGGCCACAGAACCTCTATTTTGTCAAAAATAGCCATGAATGACCATTTTCAATAATACCGAAGGCTAACACGTACGGATTTTTGACCAAGAAATGGTCTCCACCAGAAATCCAAGAATGTGATCTATGGCAAGGAAACATATGTGGGTGAGGTGTACGAGCCTCTGGTCGATGATCAATGGCCACACAACCCCCATTTTTGTCGAAAATAGCTATGAACGACCATTTTCAATAATACCGAAGGCTAACACCTACGGATTTTTGACCAAGAAATGGTCACCACCAGAAATCCAAGAATGTGATCTATGGCAAGGAAACATATGTGGGGTGAGGTGTATGAGCCTCTGGTCGATAATCAATGGCCACACAACCCCCATTTTTGTCGAAAATAGCCATGAATTACCTTTTTCAATAATACCGAAGGCTAACACATTCGGATTTTTGCCCAAGAAATGGTCTCCACGAGAAATCCAAGATTTTGATCTATGGCAATAAAACATATGTGGGGTGAGGTGTACGAGCCTCTGGTCGATGATCGATGGCCACACAACCCCCATTTTTGTCAAAAATAGCCATGAACGACCATTTTCAATATTACCGAAGGCTAACACCTACGGATTTTTGACCAAGAAATGGTCTCCACCAGAAATCCAAGAATTTGATCTATGGCAAGGAAACATATGTGGGGTGAGGTGTATGAGCCTCTGGTCGATTATCAATGGCCACACAACCCCCATTATTGTCGAAAATAGCCATGAACGACTATTTTCAATGACACTGAAGGCTAACACATATGGATTTTTGACCAAGAACTGGTCTCCACCATACATCCAAGAATGTGATCTATGGCAAGAAAACATATGTGTAGTGAGGTGTATGAGCCTCTGGTTCAAGATAAATGGCCACACAACCCCCATTTTTGTCGAAAATAGCCATGAATAACCATTTTCAATAACACCGAAGGCTAACACATTCGGATTTTTGCCCAAGAAATGGTCTCCACCAGAAATCCAAGAATGTGATCTACGGCAAGGAAACATATGTGGGTGACGTGTATGAGCCTTTGGTCTATGATCAATGGCCACAGAACCTCTATTTTGTCGAAAATAGCCATGAAGGACCATTTTCAATAATACCGAAGGCTAACACGTACGGATTTTTGACCAAGAAATGGTCTCCACCAGAAATCCAAGAATGTGATCTACTGCAAGGAAACATATGTGGGTGAGGTGCACGAGCCTCTGGTCGATGATCAATGGCCACACAACCCCCATTTTGTCGAAAATAGCCATGAACGACCACGACCATTTTCAATAGTACCGAAGGCTAACACGTACGAATTTTTGACCAAGAAATGGTCTCCACTAGAAATCCAAGAATGTGATCTATGGCAAGGAAACATATGTGGGGTGAGGTGTACGAGCCTCTGGTTGATGATAAATGGCCACACAACCCCCATTTTTGATGAAAATAGCCATGAACGACGATTTTCAATAATACCGAAGGCTAACACCTACGGATTTTTGACCAAGAAATCGTCTCCACCAGAAATCCAAGAATATGATCTATGGCAAAGATATATATGTTGGGTGAGGTGTACGAGCCTCTGGTCGATGATCAATGGCCACACAACCCCCATTTTTGTCGAAAATAGCCATGAACGACCATTTTCAATAATACCGAAGGCTAACACGTACGGATTATTGACCAAGAAATGGTCTCCACGAGAAATCCAAGATTTTGATCTATGGCAATAAAACATATGTGGGGTGAGGTGTACGAGCCTCTGGTCGATGATCAATGGCCACACAACCCCCATTTTTTGTCGAAAATAGCCATGAACGACCATTTTCAATAATACCGAAGGCTAACACCTACGGATTTTTGACCAAGAAATGGTCTCCACCAGAAATCCAAGAATGTGATCTATGGCAAGGAAACATATGTGGGGTGAGGTGTATGAGCCTCTGGTCGATTATCAATGGCCACACAACCCACATTATTGTCGAAAATAGCCATGAACGACTATTTCCAGTGACACTGAAGGCTAACACCTATGGATTTTTGACCAAGAACTGGTCTCCACCATAGATCCAAGAATGTGATCTATGGCAAGAAAACATATGTGTAGTGAGGTGTATGAGCCTCTGGTTGAAGATAAATGGCCACACACCCCCCATTTTTGTCGAAAATAGCCATGAATAACCATTTTCAATAATACCTTAGGCTAACACATTCAGATTTTTGCCCAAGAAATGGTCTCCACCAGAAATCCAAGAATGTGATCTACGGCAAGGAAACATATGTGGGTGAGGTGTATGAGCCTCTGGTCGATGATCAATGGCCACAGAACCTCTATTTTGTCAAAAATAGCCATGAATGACCATTTTCAATAATACCGTAGGCTAACACGTACGGATTTTTGACCAAGAAATGGTCTCCTCAGAAATCCAAGAATGTGATCTATGGCAAGGAAACATATGTGGGTGAGGTGTACGAGCCTCTGGTCGATGATCAATGGCCACACAACCCCCATTTTTTGTCGAAAATAGCTATGAACGACCATTTTCAATAATACCAAAGGCTAACACCTACGGATTTTTGACCAAGAAATGGTCACCACCAGAAATCTAAGAATGTGATCTATGGCAAGGAAACATATGTGGGGTGAGGTGTACGAGCCTCTAGTCGATAATCAATGGCCACACAACCCCCATTTTTGTCGAAAAAAGCCATGAATGACCATTTTCAATAATACCGAAGGCTAACACATTCGGATTTTTGCCCAAGAAATGGTCTCCACCAGAAATCCAAAAATGTGATCTATGTCATGGAAACATATGTGGGGTGAAGTGTATGAGCCTCTGGTCGATGATCAATGGCCACAGAACCTCTATTTTGTCAAAAATAGCTATGAACGACCATTTTCATTAATACCGAAGGCTAACACGTACGGATTTTTGACCAAGAAATGGTCTCCACCAGAAATCCAAGAATGTGATCTACGGCAAGGAAACATATGTGGGTGAGGTGTATGAGCCTCTGGTCGATGATCAATGGCCACACAACCCCCATTTTGTCAAAAATAGCCATGAACGACCATTTTCATTAATACCGAAGGCTAACACGTACGATTTTTTGACCAAGAAATGGTCTCCACCAGAAATCCAAGAGTGTGCTCTACAGCAAGGAAACATATGTGGGGTGAGGTGTACGAGCCTCTGGTCGATGATAAATGGCCACACAACCCCCATTTTTGATGAAAATAGCCTTGAACGACCATTTTCAATGATATCGAAAGCTAACACCTACGGATTTTTGACCAACAAATGGTCTCCACCAGAAAACCAAGAATGTGGTCTATGGCAAGGAAACATATGTGGGGTGAGGTGTATGAGCCTTTGGTCGATGATCAATGGCCACACAACCCCCATTTTTGTCGAAAATAGCCATGAACGACCATTTTCAATAATACCGAAGGCTAACACCTACGGATTTTTGACCAAGAAATGGTCACCACCAGAAATCCAAGAATGTGGTCTATGGCAAGGAAACACATGTGGGGTGAGGTGTATGAGCCTTTGGTCGATGATCAATTGCCACACAACCCCCATTTTTGTCGAAAATAGCCATGAACGACCATTTTCAATAATACCGAAGGCTAACACCTACGAATTTTTGACCAAGAAATGGTCTCAACCAGAAATCCAAGAATGTGATATATGGCAAGGAAACTTATGTGGGGTGAGGTGTACGATCCTCTGGTCGATGATGAAATGCGACACAACCCCCATCTTTGTCGAAAATAGCCATGAATGACCATTTTCAATGACACTGAAGGCTAACACCTACGAATTTTTGAAAAACAAATGGTCTCCACGAGAAATCCGAGATTCTGATCTATGGCAAGAAAACATATGTGGGGTGAAGTGTACGAGCCTCTGGTCGATGATCAATGGCCACACAACCCCCATTTTTGTCGAAAATAGCCATGAACGACCATTTTCAATGACACTGAAGGCTAACACCTATGGATTTTGACCAAGAAATGGTCTCCACCATAAATCCAAGAATGTGATCTATGGCAAGGAAACATAAGTGTAGTGAGGTGTATGAGCCTCTGGTTGAAGATCAATGGCCACACAACCCCCATTTTTGTCGAAAATAGCCATGAATGACCATTTTCAATAATACCGAAGGCTAACACGTACGGATTTTTGACCAAGAAATGGTCACCACCAGAAATCCAAGAATGTGATCTATGGCAAGGAAACATATGTGGGGTGAATTGTACGAGCATCTGGTCGATGATAAATGGCCACACAACCCCCATTTTAGTCAAAAATAGCCATGAACGACCATTTTCAATAATACCAAAGGCTAACACCAACAGATTTTTGACCAAGAAATGGTCTCATCCAGAAATCCAAGAATGTGATCTATGGCAAGAAAACATATGTGGGGTGAAGTGTACGAGCCTCTGGTCAATGATCAGTGGCCACACAACCCCCATTTTTGTCGAAAATAGCCATGAACGACCATTTTCAATGACACTAAAGGCTAACACCTATGGCAAGGAAACATATGTGAGGTGAGGTTTACGAGCCTCTGGTTGATGATCATTGGCCACACAACCACCATTTTTGTTGAAAATAGCCATGAATGACCATTTTCAATAATACCGAAGGCTAACACGTACGGATTTTTGACCAAGAAATGGTCTCCACCAGAAATCCAAGAATGTGATCTATGGCAAGGAAACATATGTGGGGTGAGGTGTATGAGCCTCTGGTCGATGATTAATGGCCACACAACCCCCATTTTAGTCGAAAATAGCCATGAATGACCATTTTCAATAATACCGAAGGCTAACACCAACGGATTTTTGACCAAGAAATGGTCTCCACCAGAAATCCTAGAATGTGATCTCTGGCAAGAAAACATATGTGGGGTGAAGTGTACGAGCCTCTGGTCGATGATCAATGGCCACACAAACCCCATTTTTGTCGAAAATAGCCATGAACGACCATTTTCAATGACACTGAAGGCTAACACCTACGGATTTTTGACCAAGAAATGGTCTCCACAATAAATCCAAGAATGTGATCTATGGCAAGGAAACATATGTGTAGTGAGGTGTATGAGCCTTTGGTCGAATATCAAGGGCCACACAACCCCCATTTTGTCGGAAATAGCCATGAACGACCATTTTCAATAATACCGAAGGCTAAAACATTCAGATTTTTGACCAAGAAATCGTCTCCACCAGAAATCAAAGAATGTGATCTATGGCAAGGAAACATATGTGGGGCGAGGTTTACGAGCCTCTGGTCGATGATCAATGGCCACACAACCCCCATTTTTGTCGAAAATAGCCATGAATGACCATTTTCAATAATACTGAAGGCTAACACGTACAGGTTTTTGACCAATAAATGGTCTCCACCGGAAATCCAAGAATGTGATCTATGGCAAGGAAACATATGTGGGGTGAGGTGTACGAGCCTCTGGTCGATGATCATTGGCCACACAACCCCCATTTTTTATGAAGATACCCATGAGCGACCATTTTCAATAATACTAGAGGCTAACACCTACGGATTTTTGACCATGAAATGGTCTCCACCAGAAATCCAATAATGTGATCTATGGCAAGGAAACATATGTGGGGTGAGGTGTATGAGCCTCTGGCGATGATCAATGGCCACACAACCCCCATTTTTGTCGAAAATAGCCATGAATGACCATTTTCAAAAATACCAAAGGCTAACACATTCGGATTTTTTCCCAAGAAATGGTCTCCACCAGAAATCCAAGAATGTGATATATGGCAAGGAAACATGTGGGGTGAGGTGTACGAGCCTCTGGTCGATGATCAATGGCCACACAACCCCCATTTTGCCGAAAATAGCCATCAACGACCATTTTCAATAATACCGAAGGCTAACATGTACGAGTTTTTGACCAAGAAATGGTCTCCACCAGAAATCCAAGAATGTGATCTATGGCAAGGAAACATATGTGGGGTGAGGTTTATGAGCCTCTAGTCGATGATAAATGGCCCCACAACCCCCATTATTTATGAAAATAGCCATGAGCGACCATTTTCAATAATACTAGAGGCTAACACCTACGGATTTTTGACCAAGAAATGGTCTCCACCAGAAATCCAAGAATGTGATCTATGGCAAGGAAACATATGTGGGGTGAATTGCACGAGCCTCTGGTCGATGATAAATGGCCACACAACCCCCATTTTAGTCGAAAATAGCCATGAACGACCATTTTCAATAATACCGAAGGCTAACTCCAACAGATTTTTGACCAAGGAATGGTCTCCTCCAGAAATCCAAGAATGTGATCTATGGAAAGAAAACATATGTGGGGTGAAGTGTACGAGCCTCTGGTCGATGATCAATGGTCACACAACCCCCATTTTTGTCGAAAATAGCCATGAACGACCATTTTCAATGACACTAAAGGCTAACACCTATGGATTTCTGACCAAGAAATGGTCTCCACCATAAATCCAAGAATGTGATCTATGGCAAGGAAACATATGTGTAGTGAGGTGTATGAGCCTCTGGTCGAAGATCAATGGCCACACAACCCCCATTTTTGTCGAAAATAGCCATGAATGACCATTTTCTAAAATACCAAAGGCTAACACATTCGGATTTTTGCCCAAGAAATGGTCTCCACCAGAAATCCAAGAATGTGATCTATGGCAAGGAAACATATGTGGGGTGAGGTGTACGAGCCTCTGGTCGATGATCAATGGCCACACAACCCCCATTTTGCCGAAAATAGCCATGAACGACAATTTTCAATAATACCGAAGGCTAACATGTACGAGTTTTTGACCAAGAAATGGTCTCCACCAGAAATCCAAGAATGTGATCTATGGCAAGGAAACATATGTGGGGTGAGGTTTATGAGCCTCTAGTCGATGATAAATGGCCACACAACCCCCATTTTTTATGAAAATAGCCATGAGCGACCATTTTCAATAATACTAGAGGCTAACACCTACGGATTTTTGACCAAGAAATGGTCTCCACCAGAAATCCAAGAATGTGATCTATGGCAAGGAAACATATGTGGGGTGAGGTGTATGAGCCTCTGGCGATGATCAATGGCCACACAACCCCCATTTTTGTCGAAAATAGCCATGAACGACCATTTTCAATAATAGCGAAGGCTAACACCTACGAATTTTTGACCAAGAAATGGACTCCACCAGAAATCCAAGAATGTGATCTACGGCAAGGAAACATATGTGGGGTGAGGTGTATGAGCCTCTGGTCGACGATCAATGGCCACACAACCCTAATTTTTGTCGAAAATAGCCATGAACGACCATTTTCAATGACACTGAAGGCTAACACCTACGGATTTTTGACCAAGAAATGGTCTCCACCATAAATCCAAGAATATGATCTATGGCAAGGAAACATATGTGTAGTGAGGTGTATGAGCCTCTGGTCGAAGATCAATGGCCACACAACCCCCATTTTTATCGAAAATAGCAATGAATGACCATTTTCAAAAATACCAAAGGCTAACACATTTGGATTTTTGCCAAAGAAATGGTCTCCACAAGAAATCCAAGAATGTGATCTATGGCAATAAAACATATGTGGGGTGAGGTGTACGAGCCTCTGGTCGATGATCAATGGCCACACAACCCCCATTTTGCCGAAAATAGCCATGAACGGCCATTTTCAATAATACCGAAGGCTAACACATACGAGTTTTTGACCAAGAAATGGTCTCCACCAGAAATCCAAGAATGTGATCTATGGCAAGGAAACATATGTGGGGTGAGGTTTATGAGCCTCTAGTCGATGATAAATGGCCACACAACCCCCATTTTTGTCGAAAATGGCCATGAATGATCATTTTCAATAATACTGGAGGCTAACACCTACAGATTTTTGACTAAGAAATGGTCTCCACCAGAAATCCAAGAATGTGATCTATGGCAAGGAAACATAAGTGGGGTTAGGTGTATGAGCCTCTGGTCGATGATCAATGGCCACACAACCCCCATTTCTGTCGAAAATAGCCATGAATGATCATTTTCAATAATACCGAAGGCTAACACCTACGGATTTTTGACCAAGAAATGGTCTCCACCAGAAAACCAAGAATGTGACCTACGGCAAGGAAACAATGTGGGGTGAGGTGTATGAGCCTCTGGTCAACGATCAATGGCCACACAACCCTAGTTTTTGTCAAAAATAGCCATGAACGACCATTTTCAATGACACTGAAGGCTAACACCTACGGATTTTTGACCAAGAAATGGTCTCCACCATAAATCCAAGAATGTGATCTATGGCAAGGAAACATATGTGTAGTGAGGTGTATGAGCCTCTGGTCGAAGATCAATGGCCACACAACCCCCATTTTTGTCGAAATTAGGCATGACTGACCATTTTCAAAAATACCAAAGGCTAACACATTCGGATTTTTGCCCAAGAAATGGTCTCCACCAGAAATCCAAGAATGTGATCTATGGCAAGGAAACATATGTGGGGTGAGGTGTACGAGCCTCTGGTCGATGATCAATGGCCACACAACCCCCATTTTGCCGAAAATAGCCATGAACGACCATTTTCAATAATACCGAAGGCTAACACGTACGAGTTTTTGACCAAGAAATGGTCTCCACCAGAAATCCAAGAATGTGATCTATGGCAAGGAAACATATGTGGGGTGAGGTTTATGAGCCTCTAGTCGATGATAAATGGCCACACAACCCCCATTTTTTATGAAAATAGCCATGAGCGACCATTTTCAATAATACTAGAGGCTAACACCTACAGATTTTTGACGAAGAAATGGTCTCCACTAGAAATCCAAGAATGTGATCTATGGCAAGGAAATATATGTGGGGTGAGGTGTATGAGCCTCTGGTCGATGATCAATGGCCACACAACCTCCATTTTTGTCGAAAATAGCCATGAACGGCCATTTTCAATAATACCGAAGGCTAACACCTACGGATTTTTGACCAAGAAATGGTCTCCACCAGAAATCCAAGAATGTGATCTACGGCAAGGAAACATATGTGGGGTGAGGTGTCTGAGCCTCTGATCGACGATAGCCATGAACGACCATTTTCAATGACACTGAAGGCTAACACCTACAGATTTTTGACCAAGAAATGGTCTCCACCATAAATCCAAGAATGTGATCTATGGCAAGGAAACATATTTGTAGTGAGGTGTATGAGCCTCTGGTCCAATATCAATGGCCACACAACCCCCATTTTTGTCGAAAATAGCCATGAACGACCATTTTCAATAGTTCCAAAGGCTAACACATTCGGATTTTTGACCAAGAAATGGTCTCCACCAGAAATCAAAGAATGTGATCTATGGCAAGGAAACATATGTGGGGTGAGGTGTATGAGCCCTTGGTCGATGATCAATGGCCACACAACCCCCATTTTTGTCGAAAATAGCCATGAATGACCATTTTCAATAATACCGAAGGCTAACACGTACGGATTTTTGACCAAGAAATGGTCTCCACCAGATATCCAAGAATGTGATCTATGGCAAGGAAACATATGTGAGTTGAGGTGTATGAGCCTCTAGTCGATGATAAATGGCCACACAACCCCCATTTCAGTCGAAAATAGCCATGAACGACCATTTTCAATAATACAGAAGGCTAACACCAACAGATTTTTGACCAAGAAATGGTCTCCACCAGAAATCCAAGAATCTGATCTATGGCAAGAAAACATATGTGGGGTGAAGTGTACGAGCCTCTGGTCAATGATCAATGGCCATACAACCCCCATTTTTGTCGAAAATAGCCATGAACGATAATTTTCAATGACACTGAAGGCTAACACCTATGGATTTTTGACCAAGAAATGGTCTCCACCATAAATCCAAGAATTTGATCTATGCCAAGGAAACATATGTGTAGTGAGGTGTATGAGCCTCTGGTCAAAGATCAATGGCCACACAACCCCAATTTTTGTCGAAAATAGCCATGAATGACCATTTTCAAAAATACCGAAGGCTAACACATTCGGATTTTTGCCCAAGAAATGGTCTTAACCAGAAATCCAAGAATGTGATCTATGGCAAGGAAACATATGTGGGGTGAGGTGTACGAGCCTCTGGTCGATGATAAATGGCCACACAACCCCCATTTTGTCAAAAATAGCCATGAACGACCATTTTCTATAATACCGAAGGCTAACACGTACGAATTTTTGACCAAGAAATGGTCTCCACCAGAAATCCAAGAATGTGATCTATGGCAAGGAAACATATGTGGGGTGAGGTGTATGAGCCTCTGGTCGATGATAAATGGCCACACAACCCCCATTTTTGATGAAAATAGCCATGAACGACCATTTTCAATAATACCGAAGGCTAACACCAACGGATTTTTGACCAAGAAATGGTCCCCACCAGAAATCCAAGAATGTGATCAATGGCAAGAAAACATATGTGGGGTGAAGTGTACGAGCCTCTGGTTGATGATCAATGGCCACACAAACCCCATTTTTGTCGAAAATAGCCATGAACGACCATTTTCAATGACACTGAACGCTAACACCTACGGATTTTTGACCAAGAAATGGTCTCCACCATAAATCCAAGAATGTGATCTATGGAAAGGAAACATGTGTAGTGAGGTGTATGAGCCTTTGGTCGAATATCAATGGCCACACAACCCCCATTTTTGTCGAAAATAGCCATGAACGACCATTTTCAATAGTACCGAAGGCTAAAACATTCAGATTTTTGACCAAGAAATGGTCTCCACCAGAAATCAAAGAATGTGATCTATGGCAAGGAAACATATGTGGGGTGAGGTTTACGAGCCTCTGGTCGATGATCAATGGCCACACAACCCCCATGTTTGTCAAAAATAGCCATGAATGACCATTTTCAATAATACTGAAGGCTAACACGTATAGATTTTTGACCAATAAATGGTCTCCACCAGAAATCCAAGAATGTGATCTATGGCAAGGAAACATATGTGGGGTGAGGTGTAGGAGCCTCTGGTCGATGATAAATGGCCACACAACCCCCATTTTAGTCGAAAATTGCCATGAACGACCATTTTCAATAATACCGAAGGCTAACACCAACGGATTTTTGACTAAGAAATGGTCTCCACCTGAAATCCAAGAATGTGATCTATGGCAAGAAAACCTATGTGGGGTGAAGTGTACGAGCCTCTGGTCGATGATCAATGGCCACACAACATTCATTTTTGTCGGAAATAGCCATGAACGACCATTTTCAATGACACTGAAGGCTAACACCTACGGATTTTTGACCAAGAACTGGTCTCCACCATAAATCCAAGAATGTGACCTATGGCAAGGAAACATATGTGTAGTGAGGTGTATGAGCCTCTGGTCAAAGATCAATGGCCACACAACCCCCATTTTTGATGAAAATAGCCATGAACGACCATTTTCAATAATACCGAAGGCTAACACCTACGGATTTTTGACCAAGAAATGGTCTCCACCAGAAATCCAAGAATGTGATCTATGGAAAGGAAACATATGTGGGGTGAGGTGTATGAGCCTCTGGTCGATGATCAATGGCCAAAGAACCCCCATTTTTGTCAAAAATAGCCATGAACGACCATTTTCAATAATACAGAAGGCTAACACCTACGGATTTTTGACCAAGAAATGGTCTCCACCAGAAATCCAAAATGTGATCTATGGCAAGGAAACATATGTGGGGTAAGGTGTACGAGCCTTTGGTCGATGATCAATGGCCACATAACCCCCATTTTTTGTCGAAAATAGCCATGAACGACCATTTTCAATGACACTGAAGGGTAACACTTACGGATTTTTGACCAAGAAATGGTCTCCACCATAAGTCCAAGAATGTGATCTATGGCAAGGAAACATATGTGGGGTGAGGTGTATGGGCCTCTGGTCGTTGATCAATGGCCACACAACACCCATTTTTTTGTTGAAAATAGCGATCAACGACCATTTTCAATAATACAGAAGGCTAACACGTATGGATTTTTAACCAAGAAATGGTCTCCACCAGAAATCCGAGAATGTGATATATGGCAAGGAAACATATGTGGGGTGAGGTGTACGAGCCTCTGGTCGATGATCAATGACCACACAACCCCCATTTTTGTCGAAAATAGCCATGAACGACCATTTTCAATGACACTGAAGGCTAACACATTCAGATTTTTGCCCAAGAAATGGTCTCCACCAGAAATCCAAGAATGTGATCTATGGCAATGAAACATATGTGGGGTGAGGTGTACAAGCCTCTTGTCGATGATCAATGGCCACACAACCCCCATTTTTGTCAAAAATAGCCATGAACGACCATTTTCAATGACACTGAAGGCTAACACTCACGGATTTTTGACCAAGAAATGGTCTCCACCATAAATCCAAGAATGTGATCTATGGCAAGGAAACATATGTGTAGTGAGGTGTATGAGCCTCTGGTCGAATATCAATGGCCACACAACCCTTATTTCTGTCGAAAATAGCCATGAACGACCATTTTCAATAGTACCGAAGCTAACACATTCGGATTTTTGACCAAGAAATGGTCTCCACCAGTAATCAAAGAATGTGATCTATGGCAAGGAAACAAATGTGGGGTGAGGTTTATGAGCCTCTGGTCGATGATCAATGGCCACACAACCCCCATTTTTGTCGAAAATAGCCATGAATGGCCATTTTCAATAATACCGAAGGCTAACACGTACGGATTTTCAATAATCCAAGAATGTGATCTATGGCAAGGAAACATATGTGGGGTGAGGTGTACGAGCCTCTGGTCAATGATAAATGGCCACACAACCCCATTTTAGACGAAAATAGCCATGAACGACCATTTTCAATAATACCGATGGCTAACACCAACGGATTCTTGACCAAGAAATGGTCTCCACCAGAAATCCAAGAATGTGATCAATGGCAAGAAAACATATGTGGGGTAAAGTGTATGAGCCTCTGGTCGATGATCAATGGCCACACAACCCCCATTTTGTCGAAAATTGCCATGAACGACCATTTTCAATGACACGGAAGGCTAACACCTATGGGTTTTTGACCAAGAACTGGTCTACACCATAGATCCAAGAATGTGATCTATGGCAAGAAAACATATGTGTAGTGAGGTGTATCAGCCTCTGGTTGAAGATAAATGGCCACACAACCCCCATTTTTGTCGAAAATAGCCATGAATGACCATTTTCAATAATACCGAAGGCTAACACATTCGGATTTTTGCCCAAGAAATGGTCTCCACCAGAAATCCAACAATGTAATCTATGTTAAGGAAAAATATGTGGGGTGAGGTGTATGAGCCTCTGGTCAATGATCAATGGCCACAGAACCTCTATTTTGTCAATAATAGCCATGAACGATCATTTTCAATAATACCGAAGGCTAACACGTACGGATTTTTGACCAAGAAATGGTCTCCACCAGAAATCCAAGAATGTGATCTACGACAAGGAAACATATGTGGGTGAGGTGTACGAGCCTCTGGTCGATGATCAATGGCCACACAACCCCCATTTTGTCGAAAATAGCCATGAACGACCATTTTCAATAATACCGAAGGCTAACACGTACGAATTTTTGACCAAGAAATGGTCTCCACCAGAAATCCAAGAGTGTGCTCTATGGCAAGGAAACATATGTGGGGTGAGGTGTACGAGCCTCTGGTCGATGATAAATGGCCACACAACCCCCATTTTTGATGAAAATAGCCATGAACGACCATTTTCAATAATACCGAAAGCTAACACCTACGGATTTTTGACCAACAAATGGTCTCCACTAGAAATCCAAGAATGCGGTCTATGGCAAGGAAACATATGTGGGGTGAGGTGTATGAGCCTTTGGTCGATGATCAATGGCCACACAACCCCCATTTTTGTCGAAAATAGCCATGAACGACCATTTTCAATAATACCGAAGGCTAACACCTACGGATTTTTGACCAAGAAATGGTCACCACCAGAAATCCAAGAATGTGGTCTATGGCAAGGAAACACATGTGGGGTGAGGTGTATGAGCCTTTGGTCGATGATCAATTGCCACACAACCCCCATTTTTGTCGAAAATAGCCATGAACGACCATTTTCAATAATACCGAAGGCTAACACCTACGGATTTTTGACCAAGAAATGGTCTCCACCAGAAATCCAAGAATGTGATATATGGCAAGGAAACTTATGTGGGGTGAGGTGTACGATCCTCTGGTCGATGATCAATGGAGACACAACCCCCATTTTTGTCGAAAATAGCCATGAATGACCATTTTCAATGACACTGAAGGCTAACACCTACGAATTTTTGACCAACAAATGGTCTCCACGAGAAATCCAAGATTCTGATCTATGGCAAGAAAACATATGTGGGGTGAAGTGTACGAGCCTCTGGTCGATGATCAATGGCCACATAACCCCCATTTTTGTCGAAAATAGCCATGAACGACCATTTTCAATGACACTGAAGGCTAACACCTATGGATTTTTGACCAAGAAATGGTCTCCACCATAAATCAAGAATGTGATCTATGGCAAGGAAACATATGTGTAGTGAGGTGTATGAGCCTCTGGTCGAAGATCAATGGCCACACAACCCCCATTTGTGTCGAAAATAGCCATGAATGACCATTTTCAATAATACCGAAGGCTAACACGTACGGATTTTTGACCAAGAAATGGTCTCCACCAGAAATCCAAGAATGTGATCTATGGCAAGGAAACATATGTGGGGTGAATTGTACGAGCCTCCGGTCGATGATAAATGGCCACACAACCCCCATTTTAGTCAAAAATAGCCATGAACAACCATTTTCAATAATACCGAAGGCTAACACCAACATATTTTTGACCAAGAAATGGTCTCCTCTAGAAATCCAAGAATGTGATCTATGGCAAGAAAACATATGTGGGGTGAAGTGTACGAGCCTCTGGTCGATGATCAATGGCCACACAACCCCCATTTTTGTCGAAAATAGCCATGAACGACCATTTTCAATGACACTGAAGGCTAACACCTATGGATTTTTGACCAAGAAATGGTCTCCACCATAAATCCAAGAATGTGATCTATGGCAAGGAAACATAAGTGTAGTGAGGTGTATGAGCCTCTGGTCGAAGATCAATAGCCACACAACCCCCATTTTTGTCGAAAATGGCCATGAATGACCATTTTCAATAATACCGAAGGCTAACACGTACGAATTTTTGACCAAGAAATGGTCTCCACCAGAAATCCAAGAATGTGATATATGGAAAGGAAACATATGTGGGGTGAATTGTACGAGCCTCTGGTCGATCATAAATGGCCACACAACCCCCATTTTAGTCGAAAATAGCCATGAACGACCATTTTCAATAATACCGAAGGCTAACACAAACAAATTTTTGACCAAGAAATGGTCTCCTCCAGAAATACAAGAATGTGATCTATGGCAAGAAAACATATGTGGGGTGAAGTGTACGAGCCTCTGGTCGATGATCAATGACCACACAACCCCCATTTTTGTCGAAAATAGCCATGAACGATCATTTTCAATGTCACTAAAGGCTAACACCTATGGATTTCTGAACAAGAAATGGTCTCCACCATAAATCCAAGAATGTGATCTATGGCAAGGAAACATATGTGTAGTGAGGTGTATGAGCCTCTGGTCGAAGATCAATGGCCACACAACCCCCATTTTTGTCAAAAATAGCCATGAATGACCATTTTCAAAAATACCGAAGGCTAACACATTCGGATTTTTCCCAAGAAATGGTCTCCACCAGAAATCCAAGAATGTGATCTATGGCAAGGAAACATATGTGGGGTGAGGTGTACGAGCCTCTGGTCGATGATCAATGGCCACACAACCCCCATTTTGTCGAAAATAGCCATGGACGACCATTTTCAATAATACCGAAGGCTAACACGTACGAATTTTTGACCAAGAAATGGTCTCCACCAGAAATCCAAGAATGTGATCTATGGCAAGGAAACATATCTGGGTGAGGTTTACGAGCCTCTAGTCGATGATAGATGGCCACACAACCCCCATTTTTGATGAAAATAGCCATGAGCGACCATTTTCAATAATACTAGAGGCTAACACCTATAGATTTTTGAATAAGAAATGGTCTCCACCAGAAATCCAAGAATGTGATCTATGGCAAGGAAACATATGTGGGGTGAGGTGTATGAGCCTCTGGTCGATGATCAATGGCCACACAACCCCCATTTTTGTCGAAAATAGCCATGAACGACCATTTTCAATAATACCGAAGGCTAACACCTACGGATTTTTGACCAAGAAATGGTCTCCAACAGAAATCCAAGAATGTGATCTACAGCAAGGAAACAGATGTGGGGTGAGGTGTACGAGCCTCTAGTCGATGATCAATGGCCACACAGCCCCTATTTTTGTCGAAAATAGCCATGAACAACCATTTTCAATGACACTGAAGGCTAACGACTACGGATTTTTGACCAAAAAATGGTCTCCATCATAAATCCAAGAATGTGATCTATGGCAAGGAAACATATGTGGGTTGAGGTGTACGAGCCTCTGGTCGATGATCAATGGCCACACAACCCTAATTTTTGTCGAAAATAGCCATGAACGACCATTTTCAATGACACTGAGGCCAACACATTCGGATTTTTGACCATAAAATGGTCTCCACCAGAAATCCTAGAATGTGATCTCTGGCAAGAAAACATATGTGGGCTGAAGTGTACGAGCCTTTGTTCGATGATCAATGGCCACATAAACCCCATTTTTGTCGAAACTTGCCATGAACGACCATTTTCAATGAAACTGAAGGCTAACACCTGCGGATTTTTGACCAAGAAATGGTCTCCACAATAAATCCAAGAATGTGATCTATGGCAAGGAAACATATGTGTAGTGAGGTGTATGAGCCTTTGGTGAATATCAATGGCCACAGAACCCCCATTTTTGTCGAAAATAGCCATGAACGAACATTTTCAATAGTACCGAAGGCTAAAACATTCAGATTTTTGACCAAGAAATGGTCTCCACCAGAAATCAAAGAATGTGATCTATGGCTAGGAAACATATGTGGGGTGAGGTTTACGAGCCTCTGGTCGATGATCAATGGCCACACAACCCCATTTTTGTCAAAAATAGCCATGAATGACCATTTTCAAAAATACTGAAGGCTAACACGTACAGATTTTTGACCAATAAATGGTCTCCACCGGAAATCCAAGAATGTGATCTATGGCAAGGAAACATATGTGGGGTGAGGTGTACGAGCCTCTGGTCGATGATCGTTGGCCACACAACCCCATTTTTGTCGAAAATAGCCATGAATGACCATATTCAATAATACCGAAGGCTAACACGTACAGATTTTTGACCAAGAAATGGTCTCCACCGGAAATCCAAGAATGTGATCTATGGCAAGGAAACATATGTGGGGTGAATTGCACGAGCCTCTGGTCGATGATAAATGGCCACACAACCCCCATTTTAGTCGAAAATAGCCATGAACGACCATTTTCAATAATATCGAAGGCTAACACCAACAGATTTTTGACCAAGGAATGGTCTCCTCCAGAAATCCAAGAATGTGATTTATGGAAAGAAAACATATGTGGGGTGAAGTGTACGAGCCTCTGGTCGATGATCAATGGCCACACAACCCCCATTTTTGTCGAAAATAGCCATGAACGACCATTTTCAATGACACTAAACACTAACACCTATGGATTTCTGACCAAGAAATGGTCTCCACCATAAATCCAAGAATGTGATCTATGGCAAGGAAACATATGTGTAGTGAGGTGTATGAGCCTCTGGTCGAAGATCAATGGCCACACAACCCCCATTTTTGTCGAAAATAGCCATGAATGACAATTTTCAAAAATACCAAAGGCTAACACATTCGGATTTTTGCCCAAGAAATGGTCTCCACCAGAAATCCAAGAATGTGATCTATGGCAAGGAAACATATGTGGGGTGAGGTGTACGAACCTCTGGTCGATGATCAATGGCCACACAACCCCCATTTTGTCGAAAATAGCCATGAACGACCATTTTCAATAATACCGAAGGCTAACACGTACGAATTTTTGACCAAGAAATGGTCTCCACCAGAAATCCAAGAATGTGATCTATGGCAAGGAAACATATCTGGGTGAGGTTTACGAGCCTCTAGTCGATGATAGATGGCCACACAACCCCCATTTTTGATGAAAATAGCCATGAGCGACCATTTTCAATAATACTAGAGGCTAACACCTACGGATTTTTGACTAAGAAATTGTCTCCACCAGAAATCCAACAATGTGATCTATGGCAAGGAAACATATGTGGGGTGAGGTGTACGAGCCTCTGGTCGATGATCATTGGCCACACAACCCCCATTTTTGTCGAAAATAGCCATGAACGACCATTTTCAATGACACTAAAGGCTAACACCTATGGATTTCTGACCAAGAAATGGTCTCCACCATAAATCCAAGAATGTGATCTATGGCAAGGAAACATATGTGTAGTGAGGTGTATGAGCCTCTGGTCGAAGATCAATGACCACACAACCCCCATTTTTGTCGAAAATATCCATGAATGACCATTTTCAAAAATACTGAAGGCTAACACATTCGATTTTTTCCCAAGAAATGGTCTCCACCAGAATTCCAAGAATGTGATCTATGGCAAGGAAACATATGTGGGGTGAGGTGTACGAGCCTCTGGTCGATGATCAATGGCCACACAACCCCCATTTTGTCGAAAATAGCCATGAACGACCATTTTCAATAATACCGAAGGCTAACACGTACGAATTTTTGACCAAGAAATGGTCTCCACTAGAAATCCAAGAATGTGATCTATGGCAAGGAAACATATCTGGGTGAGGTTTACGAGCCTCTAGTCGATGATAGATGGCCACACAACCCCCATTTTTGATGAAAATAGCCATGAGCGACCATTTTCAATAATACTAGAGGCTAACACCTACGGATTTTTGACTAAGAAATGGTCTACACCAGAAATCCAAGAATGTGATCTATGGCAAGGAAACATATGTGGGATAAGGTGTATGAGCCTCTGGTCGATGATTAATGGCCACACAACCCCCATTTTTGTCGAAAATAGCCATGAACGACCATTTTCAATAATACCGAAGGCTAACACCTACGGATTTTTGACCAAGAAATGGTCTCCAACAGAAATCCAAGAATGTGATCTACAGCAAGGAAACATATGTGGGGTGAGGTGTACGAGCCTCTAGTCGATGATCAATGGCCACACAACCCCTATTTTTGTCGAAAATAGCCATGAACAACCATTTTCAATGACACTGAAGGCTAACAACTACGGATTTTTGACCAAAAAATGGTCTCCACTTTAAATCCAAGAATGTGATCTATGGAAAGGAAACATATGTGGGTTGAGGTGTACGAGCCTCTGGTCGATGATCAATGGCCACACAACCCTATTTTTTGTCGAAAATAGCCATGAACGACCATTTTCAATGACACTGAGGCTAACACATTCGGATTTTTGACCAAAAAATGGTCTCCACCAGAAATCAAAGAATGTGATCTATGGCAAGGAAACATATGTGGGGTGAGGTTTAAGAGCCTCTGGTTGATGATCATTGGCCACACAACCCCCATTTTTGTCGAAAATAGCCATGAATGACCATTTTCAATAATACTGAAGGCTAACACGTACGGATTTTTGACCAAGAAATGGTCTCCACCAGAAATCCAAGAATGTGATCTATGGCAAGGAAACATATGTGGGGTGAGGTGTATGAGCCTCTGGTCGATGATAAATGGCCACACAACCCCCATTTTAGTCGAAAATAGCCATGAACGACCATTTTCAATAATACCGAAGGCTAACACCAACGGATTTTTGATCAAGAAATGGTCTCCACCAGAAATCCTAGAATGTGATCTCTAGCAAGAAAATATATGTGGGGTGAAGTGTACGAGCCTTTGGTCGATGATCAATGGCCACACAAACCCCATTTTTGTCGAAACTAGCCATGAACGACCATTTTCAATGACACTGAAGGCTAACGCCTACGGATTTTTGACCAAGAAATGGTCTCCACAATAAATCCAAGAATGTGATCTATGGCAAGGAAACATATGTGTAGTGAGGTGTATGAGCCTTTGGTCGAATATCAATGGCCACACAACCCCCATTTTTGTCGAAAATAGCCATGAACGACCATTTTCAATAGTACCGAAGGCTAAAACATTCAGATTTTTGACCAAGAAATGGTCTCCACCAGAAATCAAAGAATGTGATCTATGGCTAGGAAACATATGTGGGGTGAGGTTTACGAGCCTCTGGTCGATGATCAATGGCCACACAACCCCCATTTTTGTCGAAAATAGCCATGAATGACCATTTTCAAAAATACTGAAGGCTAACACATACTGATTTTTGACCAATAAATGGTCTCCACCGGAAATCCAAGAATGTGATCTATGGCAAGGAAACATATGTGGGGTGAGGTGTAGGAGCCTCTGGTCGATGATCATTGGCCACACAACCCCCATTTTTGTCGAAAATAGCCATGAATGACCATATTCAATAATACTGAAGGCTAACACGTACAGATTTTTGACCAAGAAATGGTCTCCACCGGAAATCCAAGAATGTGATCTATGGAAAGGAAACATATGTGGTGTGAATTGCACGAGCCTCTGGTCGATGATAAATGGCCACACAACCCCCATTTTAGTCGTAAATAGCCATGAACGACCATTTTCAATAATACCGGAGGCTAACACCAACAGATTTTTGACCAAGGAATGGTCTCCTCCAGAAATCCAAGAATGTGATCTATGGAAAGAAAACATATGTGGGGTGATGTGTACGAGCCTCTGGTCGATGATCAATGGCCACACAACCCCCATTTTTGTCGAAAATAGCCATGAACGACCATTTTCAATGACACTAAACGCTAACACCTATGGATTTCTGACCAAGAAATGGTCTCCACCAGAAATCAAAGAATGTGATCTATGGCTAGGAAACATATGTGGGGTGAGGTTTACGAGCCTCTGGTCGATGATCAATGGCCACACAACCCCCATTTTTGTCAAAAATAGCCATGAATGACCATTTTCAAAAATACTGAAGGCTAACACGTACAGATTTTTGACCAATAAATGGTCTCCACCGGAAATCCAAGAATGTGATCTATGGCAAGGAAACATATGTGGGGTGAGGTGTACGAGCCTCTGGTCGATGATCGTTGGCCACACAACCCCCATTTTTGTCGAAAATAGCCATGAATGACCATATTCAATAATACCGAAGGCTAACACGTACAGATTTTTGACCAAGAAATGGTCTCCACCGGAAATCCAAGAATGTGATCTATGGCAAGGAAACATATGTGGGGTGAATTGCACGAGCCTCTGGTCAATGATAAATGGCCACACAACCCCCATTTTAGTCGAAAATAGCCATGAACGACCATTTTCAATAATAACGAAGGCTAGCACCAACAGATTTTTGACCAAGGAATGGTCTCCTCCAGAAATCCAAGAATGTGATCTATGGAAAGAAAACATATGTGGGGTGAAGTGTACGAGCCTCTGGTCGATGATCAATGGCCACACAACCCCCATTTTTGTCGAAAATAGCCATGAACGACCATTTTCAATGACACTAAATGCTAACACCTATGGATTTCTGACCAAGAAATGGTCTCCACCATAAATCCAAGAATGTGATCTATGGCAAGGAAACATATGTGTAGTGAGGTGTATGAGCCTCTGGTCGAAGATCAATGGCCACACAACCCCCATTTTTGTCGAAAATAGCCATGAATGACCATTTTCAAAAATACCAAAGGCTAACACATTCGGATTTTTGCCCAAGAAATGGTCTCCACCAGAAATTCAAGAATGTGATCTATGGCAAGGAAACATATGTGGGGTGAGGTGTACGAACCTCTGGTCGATGATCAATGGCCACACAACCCCCATTTTGCCGAAAATAGCCATGAACGACCATTTTCAATAATACCGAAGGCTAATACGTACGAATTTTTGACCAAGAAATGGTCTCCACCAGAAATCCAAGAATGTGATCTATGGCAAGGAAACATATCTGGGTGAGGTTTACGAGCCTCTAGTCGATGATAGATGGCCACACAACCCCCATTTTTGATGAAAATAGCCATGAGCGACCATTTTCAATAATACTAGAGGCTAACACCTACGGATTTTTGACTAAGAAATTGTCTCCACCAGAAATCCAAGAATGTGATCTATGGCAAGGAAACATATGTGGGGTGAGGTGTACGAGCCTCTGGTCGATGATCATTGGCCAAACAACCCCCATTTTTGTCGAAAATAGCCATGAACGACCATTTTCAATGACACTAAAGGCTAACACCTATGGATTTCTAACCAAGAAATGGTCTCCACCATAAATCCAAGAATGTGTTCTATGGCAAGGAAAAATATGTGTAGTGAGGTGTATGAGCCTCTGGTCGAAGATCAATGGCCACACAACCCCCATTTTTGTCGAAAATAGCCATGAATGACCATTTTCAAAAATACCGAAGGCTAACACATTCAGATTTTTTCCCAAGAAATGGTCTCCACCAGAAATCCAAGAATGTGATCTATGGCAAGGAAACATATGTGGGGTGAGGTGTATGAGCCTCTGGTCGATGATCAATGGCCACACAACCCCCATTTTGTCGAAAATAGCCATGAACGACCATTTTCAATAATACCGAAGGCTAACACGTACGAATTTTTGACCAAGAAATGGTCTCCACTAGAAATCCAAGAATGTGATCTATGGCAAGGAAACATATCTGGGTGAGGTTTACGAGCCTCTAGTCGATGATAGATGGCCACACAACCCCCATTTTTGATGAAAATAGCCATGAGCGACCATTTTCAATAATACTAGAGGCTAACACCTACGGATTTTTGACTAAGAAATGGTCTCCACCAGAAATCCAAGAATGTGATCTATGGCAAGGAAACATATGTGGGGTGAGGTGTATGAGCCTCTGGTCGATGATTAATGGCCACACAACCCCCATTTTTGTCGAAAATAGCCATGAACGACCATTTTCAATAATACCGAAGGCTAACACCTACGGATTTTTGACCAAGAAATGGTCTCCAACAGAAATCCAAGAATGTGATCTACAGCAAGGAAACATATGTGGGGTGAGGTGTACGAGCCTCTAGTCGATGATCAATGGCCACACAACCCCTATTTTTGTCGAAAATATCCATGAACAACCATTTTCAATGACACTGAAGGCTAACAACTACGGATTTTTGACCAAAAAATGGTCACCACCATAAATCCAAGAATGTGATCTATGGCAAGGAAACATATGTGGGGTGAGGTGTACGAGCCTCTGGTCGATGATCAATGGCCACACAACCCCCATTTTGTCGAAAATAGCCATGAACGACCATTTTCAATAATACCGAAGGCTAACACGTACGAATTTTTGACCAAGAAATGGTCTCCACTAGAAATCCAAGAATGTGATCTATGGCAAGGAAACATATCTGGGTGAGGTTTACGAGCCTCTAGTCGATGATAGATGGCCACACAACCCCCATTTTTGATGAAAATAGCCATGAGCGACCATTTTCAATAATACTAGAGGCTAACACCTACGGATTTTTGACTAAGAAATGGTCTCCACCAGAAATCCAAGAATGTGATCTATGGCAAGGAAACATATGTGGGGTGAGGTGTATGAGCCTCTGGTCGATGATTAATGGCCACACAACCCCCATTTTTGTCGAAAATAGCCATGAACGACCATTTTCAATAATACCGAAGGCTAACACCTACGGATTTTTGACCAAGAAATGGTCTCCAATAGAAATACAAGAATGTGATCTACAGCAAGGAAACATATGTGGGGTGAGGTGTACGAGCCTCTAGCCAATGATCAATGGCCACACAACCCCTATTTTTGTCGAAAATAGCCATGAACAACCATTTTCAATGACACTGAAGGCTAACAACTACGGATTTTTGACCAAAAAATGGTCTCCACCATAAATCCAAGAATGTGATCTATGGCAAGGAAACATATGTGGGTTGAGGTGTACGAGCCTTTGGTCGATGATCAATGGCCACACAACCCTATTTTTTGTCGAAAATAGCCATGAACGACCATTTTCAATGACACTGAGGCTAACACATTCGGATTTTTGACCAAAAAATGGTCTCCACCAGAAATCAAAGAATGTGATCTATGGCAAGGAAACATATGTGGGGTGAGGTTTAAGAGCCTCTGGTTGATGATCATTGGCCACACAACCCCCATTTTTGTTGAAAATAGCCATGAATGACCATTTTCAATAATACTGAAGGCTAACACGTACGGATTTTTGACCAAGAAATGGTCTCCACCAGAAATCCAAGAATGTGATCTATGGCAAGGAAACATATGTGGGGTGAGGTGTATGAGCCTCTGGTCGATGATAAATGGCCACACAACCCCCATTTTAGTCGAAAATAGCCATGAACGACCATTTTCAATAATACCGAAGGCTAACACCAACGGATTTTTGACCAAGAAATGGTCTCCACCAGAAATCCTAGAATGTGATCTCTAGCAAGAAAACATATGTGGGGTGAAGTGTACGAGCCTTTGGTCGATGATCAATGGCCACACAAACCCCATTTTTGTCGAAACTAGCCATGAACGACCATTTTCAATGACACTGAAGGCTAACACCTACGGATTTTTGACCAAGAAATGGTCTCCACAATAAATCCAAGAATGTGATCTATGGCAAGGAAACATATGTGTAGTGAGGTGTATGAGCCTTTAGTCGAATATCAATGGCCACACAACCCCCATTTTTGTCGAAAATAGCCATGAACGACCATTTTCAATAGTACCGAAGGCTAAAACATTCAGATTTTTGACCAAGAAATGGTCTCCACCAGAAATCAAAGAATGTGATCTATGGCTAGGAAACATATGTGGGGTGAGGTTTATGAGCCTCTGGTCGATGATCAATGGCCACACAACCCCCATTTTTGTCGAAAATAGCCATGAATGACCATTTTCAAAAATACTGAAGGCTAACACATACTGATTTTTGACCAATAAATGGTCTCCACCGGAAATCCAAGAATGCGATCTATGGCAAGGAAACATATGTGGGGTGAGGTGTACGAGCCTCTAGTCGATGATCATTGGCCACACAACCCCCATTTTTGTCGAAAATAGCCATGAATGACCATATTCAATAATACTGAAGGCTAACACGTACAGATTTTTGACCAAGAAATGGTCTCCACCGGAAATCCAAGAATGTGATCTATGGCAAGGAAACATATGTGGGGTGAATTGCACGAGCCTCTGGTCGATGATAAATGGCCACACAACCCCCATTTTAGTCGTAAATAGCCATGAACGACCATTTTCAATAATACCGAAGGCTAACACCAACAGATTTTTGACCAAGGAATGGTCTCCTCCAGAAATCCAAGAATGTGATCTATGGAAAGAAAACATATGTGGGGTGAAGTGTACGAGCCTCTGGTCGATGATCAATGGCCACACAACCCCCATTTTTGTCGAAAATAGCCATGAACGACCATTTTCAATGACACTAAACGCTAACACCTATGGATTTCTGACCAAGAAATGGTCTCCACCATAAATCCAAGAATTTGATCTATGGCAAGGAACAATATGTGTAGTGAGGTGTATGAGCCTCTGGTCGAAGATCAATGGCCACACAACCCCCATTTTTTGTCGAAAATAGCCATAAATGACCATTTTCAAAAATACCAAAGGCTAACACATTCGGATTTTTGCCCACGAAATGGTCTCCACCAGAAATCCAAGAATGTGATCTATGGCAAAGAAACATATGAGGGGTGAGGTGTACAAACCTCTGGTCGATGATCAATGGCCACACAACCCCCATTTTGCCGAAAATAGCCATGAACGACCATTTTCAATAATACCGAAGGCTAACACGTACGAGTTTTTGACCAAGAAATGGTCTCCACCAGAAATCCAAGAATGTGATCTATGGCAAGGAAACATATGTGGGGTGAGGTTTATGAGCCTCTAGTCGATGATAAATGGCCACACAACCCCCATTTTTTATGAAAATAGCCATGAGCGACCATTCTCAATAATACTAGAGGCTAACACCTACGGATTTTTGACCAAGAAATGGTCTCCACTAGAAATCCAAGAATGTGATCTATGGCAAGGGAACATATGTGGGGTGAGGTGTATGAGCCTCTGGTCGATGATCAATGGCCACACAACCCCCATTTTTGTCGAAAATAGCCATGAACGACCATTTTCAATAATACCGAAGAATGGCAAGAAAACATATGTGGGGTGAAGTGTACGAGCCTCCGGTATTATTAAAAATGGTTGTTCATGGCTATTTTTGACAAAAATGGGGGTTCTTTGGCCATTGATCATCGACCAGAGGCTCATACACCTCACCCCACATATGTTTCCTTTCGATAGATAACATTCTTGGGTATCTGGTGGAGACCATTTCATGGTCAAAAATCCGTAGGTGTTAGCCTTCTGTATTATTGAAAATGGTCATTCATGGCTATTTTCATCAAAAATGGGGGTTGTGTGGCCATTTATCATCGACCAGAGGCTCGTACACCTCACCCCACATATGTTTCCTCGCTATAGATCACATTCTTGGATTCTGGTGGAGACCATTTCTTGGTCAAAAATTCGTACGTGTTAGCCTTCAGTATTATTGAAAATGATCGTTCATGGCTATTTTCGACAAAATGGGGGTTGTGTGGCCATTGATCATCGACTAGAGGCTCGTACACCTCACCCTGATATGTTTCCTTACCATAGATCACATTCTTGGATTTCTAGTGGAGACCATTTCTTGGGCAAAAATCCGAATGTGTTAGCCTTCGGTATTATTGAAAATTGTCATTCATGGCTATTTTCGACAAAAATGGGGGTTGTGTGGCCATTGATCATCGACAAGAGGCTCGTACACTTCACCCCACATAGGTTTTCTTGTCATAGATCACATTCTTGGATTTCTGGTGGAGACCATTTCTTAGTCAAAAATCCGTTGGTGTTAGCCTTCGGTATTATTGAAAATGGTCGTTCATGGCTATTTTCGATTAAAATGGGGGTTGTGTGGCCATTTATCATCGACAAGAGGCTCGTACACCTCACCCCACATATGTTTCCTTGCCATAGATCACATTCTTGGATTTCTGGTGGAGACCATTTATTGGTCAAAAATCTGTACATGTTAGCCTTCAGTATTATTGAAAATGGTCATTCATGGCTATTTTCGACAAAAATGGGGGTTGTGTGGCCATTGATCATCGACCAGAGGCTCGTAAACCTCACCCCACATATGTTTCCTTGCCATAGATCACATTCTTTGATTTTTGGTGGAGACCATTTCTTGGTCAAAAATCTGAATGTTTTAGCCTTCGGTACTATTGAAAATGGTCGTTCATGGCTATTTTCGACAAAAATGGTGGTTGTGTGGCCATTGATATTCGACCAAAGGCTCATACACCTCACTACACATGTTTCCTTTCCATATATCACATTCTTGGATTTATGGTGGAGACCATTTCTTGGTCAAAAATCCGTAGGTGTTAGCGTTCAGTGTCATTGAAAATAGTCGTTCATGGCTATTTTCCACAAAAATGGGGTTTGTGTGGCCATTGATCATCGACCAGAGGCTCGTACACTTCACCCCACATATGTTTTCTTGCCATAGATCACATTCTTGGATTTCTGGTGGGGACCATTTCTTGGTCAAAAATCCGTTGGTGTTAGCCTTCGGTATTATTGAAAATGGTCGTTCATGGCTATTTTCGACAAAAATGGGGGTTGTGTGGCCATTTATCATCGACCAGAGGCTCATACACCTCACCCCACATATGTTTCCTTGCCATAGATCACATTCTTGGATTTCTGGTGGAGACCATTTCTTGGTAAAAAATCCGTAGGTGTTAGCCTCTGGTATTATTGAAAATGGTCGTTCATGGCTATTTTCATCAAAAATGGGGGTTGTGTGGCCATTTATCATCGACCAGAGGCTCATACACCTCACCCCACATATGTTTCCTTGCCATAGATCGCATTCTTGGATTTCTGGTGGAGACCATTTCTTGGTCAAAAATTCGTACGTGTTAGCCTTCGGTATTATGGAAAATGGTCGTTCATGGCTATTTTCGACAAAATGGGGGTTGTGTGGCCATTGATCATCGACCAGAGGCTCGTACACCTCACCCCACATATGTTTCCTTGCCATAGATCACATTCTTGGATTTCTGGTGGAGACCATTTCTTGGGCAAAAATCCGAATGTGTTAGCCTTCGGTATTTTTGAAAATGGTCATTCATGGCTATTTTCGACAAAAATGGGGTTTGTGTGGCCATTGATCTTCGACCAGAGGCCCATACACCTCACCCCACATATGTTTCCTTGCCATAGATCAAATTCTTGGATTTATGGTGGAGACCATTTCTTGGTCAAAAACCCATAGGTGTTAGCCTTCAGTGTCATTGAAAATGGTCGTTCATGGCTATTTTTGACAAAAATGGGGGTTGTGTGGCCATTGATCATCGACCAGAGGCTCGTACACTTCACCCCACATATGTTTCCTTTCCATAGATCACATTCTTGGATTTATGGTGGAGACCATTTCTTGGTCAAAAATTCGTAGGTGTTAGCGTTCAGTGTCATTGAAAATGGTCGTTCATGGCTATTTTCGACTGAAATGGGGTTTGTGTGGCCATTGATCATCGACTATGAAAGCATCTAGGCCCCTGGTTGGTTTTAGTGATTAATGACAACGTAATATTATATGCGACTAACGTGTGTTTTGCAGAGACAAATGGTAAGTTAGGTCGCATGACAGGTAGAAGTACTACAACGGTGAAAACAATCCCGGAGATAAGAACTCGAAGCGACGGCTAAAACGACGGAACAAAAGGTGAAGGTCTACGGAGTCCGAGTGTCAAGGAGATGTGGACACTCGCGATTTAGTTAGGTCTTTTATTCTCTTTTAGCCGTACTATAAAGAGGGGTTGTCGATGAGTAGTTTGACCAAGAGAGTTCTAGTGTAGTGTTGGTGCACAATCACACTCATATACAGTGCTAGGTGTCACTCTAGAACCCACACACAAGTTAGAGCGAAAACCGATTTGAAAATCAGCTGAGAAACAAGAGTTAGTGTTTCTGGCTTTGGGGCACCGGACTGTCCGGTGTGCACCGGACTGTCCGGTGCACCCTCTGCCAGGTGGGGCCAGGCTGGTCCACGGCAGAGTCTTTCCCCTTCGCAGAAACCCGAGAGCGCAGCTTTCAGAGTTGAATTTTAGTGGCACACCGGACACCGCACCGGACTGTCCGGTGTGCACCGGACTGTCCGGTGTGCACCGGACAGTGGACTGTTCACTGTCCGGTGCGCCATGAGTACAACGGCTCTCTGTCAGAACTAGCCGTTGGAAACGACCGTTGGCGCACCGGTGGCGCACCGTTGGCGCACCGGTGGCGCACCGGACTGTCCGGTGCGCCATCGCGCAGTAAATTGCCTGTAACGGCTAGTTGGTGGGTGAGGGCTATTTATACCCCCTCCACCCACCATATTCAATGTCTTGCACTCCACATTTATTCCAGCACATTGCTAGAGCATTGCAAGCACCAAAAGCCTAGTTAGGAGATTAGAGAATCATAATCCGCGCTTGTTCCTCATTAGCACTAGTGAGAGCCACCTAGAGCACACACCACTTGCATTAGGCTTCTCTTGGTCAAGCGAAAGTCTACGGCTTGTTACTCTTGCTGATCGGCATCACCTAGACGGCTTGGTGGCGTTGGGAGCTCGGTGATCACCGTGAAGGTCTTGTTGGTGACCCGACTCAAGTTTGTTAGCGGTCTCGAGGGATCCACCGCACCGGAGTGGCAAAGGATCATCTCGTAGTGAGCACTTGGTTCTTGCGAGGACCAAGGGGGAGCGATACCCTTGCGCGGGTGCTCCAACGAGGACTAGTGGAGAGTGTCGACTCTTCGATACCTCGGGAAAAATTGGAGGAGTCTTCTAAACTTTGCTTTACATTCCGCACTTAATTCAAGCACTTTACATTGTGTATTTGTTTAGCAAGTATTTGAAGTATTATCTTAGCTTTGTTACATTTCTAGTATTATATTCTTAGTGCTAGTTGTTGGGGTGAAGTTGGGCTCTTGTTTAGCTCTTGCTTAGGTTTTAATTAGTGTTGATTTTTAGAAAAGCCCAATTCACCCCCCCTCTTGGGCATCGTGATCCTTTCAATTGGTATCAGAGGCTTGTTGCTCATAGATTAGCTTAACCGCTAGAGTTACGATGTCCGGTGGGGATGGACCTCCTCCCGTTTTTGATGGTGACGATTTTCCTTATTGGAAAATTCGTATGGAAGCATACTTAGAGGCTATAGACATTGGTGTCTATAAAGCCGCCACACAAGGGTTCCCCGAACCTAGAGATCCCACAAATCTTGTAGGTGATGAGTTCAATTATGAGAAATGGAATGCGAAGGCCAAAAACACCCTTTTTAGAGGCCTTTGCAAAGATGTGTTCAATAGAGTACGGAATCATAAAAATGCTCATGATTTGTGGATGGACATTTGTGCTCTACACGAAGGAACTAGAAGTGAACGTGAGGAAAGATATCACATAGCCATGCGAAAGTTAAATTCTTTTGAAATGCTTACTAATGAAAATGCAAACGCTATGTACTCACGACTTAATATCCTTGTAGAGGAAGTCAATGGATTGGGGCTTACTCAAATCTCACAACCGGATGTTGTGAGGAAGATTCTCAGTGTCCTCCCAATAGACAAATATGGACACATTGTCACTGTGCTACATCAAATGGATCTTTCAGTTACCACACCTACACAAATTTTGGGAAAGATCAATGCCCATGAAATGTACATGCACATCAACGACAAAGAAGAATCATCTTCCAAAAGAAAGGATTTGGCTCTCAAAGCAAATCATGAAAGAAAAGGAAAAGCAAAAATACAAGTTGAGGAAGAGTCCTCAAGTGATGATGATCTTGATGCAAACATTGCCTTGACGGTAAGGAAGACCACCAAGATGTTGAAGAAGCTAAATAGAGAAGGCATCAAATTTGATTCAAGAAAGAAGAAGTTCTTTTCCAACAAAAGAAAGCCCATTTCTGAGATGGACTGCTACAACTGTGGTGAGCTTGGTCATCTTGCTCATCAATGTAACAAGCCCAAGAAGAATAAGTTCAAGGGCAAGAAAGAAGATGACAGCGATGATGAAAAGAAGGAAAAGAAATTCTTCAAGAGGAAGGATGGGAAGCAAAAAATGTTTCACAAGAAGAAGAATGGAAAGGCATATATTGTTGGCGACTGGCTCACCGACATCAAATCATCAAGTGGGTCTTCTTCAAGTGAAGAAGAGAATGATGAAAAAGTTGCAGCCATCGCCGGGGACTTCTCTTCACCACCACCATCGCCATCATCCACTTCTCACCTATGCCTCATGGCTAGGGGTGAACGAAAGGTACAAAATGATATTAATATTGCTGATGATAGTGATAGTGATAGTGATGAAGAATTTGCTTCACCTTCATATGATGAGTTAGCTGACTTACTTAAAGAATATACTCAAATCATTAGAAAGTCAAAAGCTAAATGTGATAGGTTGAAAAATGAAAATGAATCTTTAAATGCCAAGTATGACATAGTTATAAAGGCTAGTGATGAAATAAAAGAAGAAAATAAAACTATGTCATCAACTGTAAATGAGCTCACAAACTCCCTAAAAGATGCTAAGGAAAAATATGACAAATTAAATGAAGCTAATAGGGAGTTGCAAAATAGACTAGTAAAGATCAAGGAAGACTATACTCAAATTAAATTTGATCATGACAATCTTCTTGTTGAAAATGAACTTTTATCTTGCAAAACACATGAGGCTATTAACCTTGTTGTTAAGCTTGATGTAGCAACCTCATGTGATGATTTGATTCAAGAAGAGCAAACTAGTCTACATGATGAATTGACTGAAAAAGTTGAAGTCCTGACTTTAGACAACCAAAAATTGAAGAATTACTTGACTGATGCAACTACTAGAGGAAAAGTTGCTATTGAGAACAATGATTTCAACAATGAGTTGGCAGTGGATAATCAAAGGCTTAAGAATGAGGTCAAGAAATTAAAAAGTGAAAATGAACATCTTGCAACAAGTGTGCAAAAGTTCAACAAGGGTCAATACCTCCAAAATGAGCTGCTTATGAACACTGTTATGAAAAATAACAAGAGTGGTATTGGATACAATGCTTTTGTGCAAAAGAAAGCTATCACTCAATACAAGCCAAAGCAGACTCACAAGCCTATCAAATGCTTTGAGTGTGGAAATGAAGGTCATTTTGCCCACAACTGCAAAGCTAAACCACCAATTCCCTTGCCTAAGCACTCAAGACCATTCGCTTTCAATGCTCACTATGTTCTAAGAAAGGTTGCAAATGGAAAGATTAAGGTTACATTCCTAGGTCCACCAAATAAGAGTAGACCTAGACAAATCTGGGTGGCAAAGTCCTTAATTGAGAGAGTCACTGGTCCTATGCAATATAGGGCCCTCAAAACTCAAGCTTGAATTGTCTGTGAATGTAGGTGAACTACAAGACCGGTGGGAGCCATTGGGTTATTGACAGTGGATGCACACAACATATGACAGGCAACCCACGGATGTTCACCTCACTAGATGAGAATGTTGATGGTCAAGATAAAATCACATTTGGAGACAACTCAAAAGAAAAAGTGCAAGGACTTGGCAAGGTGGCAATCTCAAATGACTTATCAATATCAAATGTTCTCTTAGTTGCACCCTTGAGCTTCAATTTATTATCAGTGGGACAACTCTGTGATCTTGGACTTCAATGCTTATTCACTCCATCAGAGGTTATTGTAACAAAAATGGATGATGAATCAATGGTATCCAAGGGATTTAGATACAACAACCTCTACTTAGTGGATTTCACTTCAGAAGATGCAGACTTAAGAACTTGCCTCTTCACCAAAACTTCTCTTGGATGGCTTTGGCATAGGAGGCTTGCACATGTTGGGATGAGCACACTCAAGAAGGTATTGAAGAAAGATATGGTTAGAGGATTAAAGGATGTGGTGTTTGAAAAAGACAAGCCATGCAGTGCATGTCAAGCTGGAAAGCAAGTTGCTAATACACATCCTACTAAAGCTTTCATGTCAACATCAAGGCCACTGGAACTACTTCATATGGATTTATTTGGACCTACAAATTATGTCAGTGCCGGTGGCAACCTCTACTGTCTAGTGATTGTTGATGACTTCTCAAGATACACTTGGGTGTTCTTTCTCCATGACAAATCTGAAGTTGCATCTATATTCAAGAAATTTGCCAAGAAAGCACAAAATGAATTTGATTGCAAGATTAAGAAGATTAGAAGTGACAATGGCAAAGAATTTGACAACACCAACATTCATGAGTACTGTGATGAAATTGGGATCAAGCATGAAGTATCTGCCACATATACACCTCAACAAAATGGAGTTGTTGAAAGGAAAAATAGGACCTTGATCACCCTTGCAAGAACAATGATTGATGAGTATAACACACCGGAGAGGTTTTGGGCCGAAGCTGTCAACACTGCTTGTTATGCATCAAACAGGCTATTTCCTCACCGGCTACTTGCGAAGACTCCTTATGAACTGCTAAATGGGAAAAAGCCAGACGTCTCTTTCTTCCGGGTATTTGGGTGCAAATGCTACATCTACAAGAAACGCCATCACCTAGGGAAGTTTCAAAGACGTTGTGATATTGGTTTTCTTTTGGGTTATTCATTAAAGTCCAAAGCATATCGAGTATTCAACCATGCCACTGGCGTGGTAGAAGAAACATATGATGTGGAATTTGATGAGACTAATGGCTCCCAAGGAGCACTTGAAAATCTTGATGATGTAGGTGATGAGCCACTTAGGGAAGCAATGAAGAACATGCCTATTGGAGCTATCAAACCAAAAGAAGATGAAGAAGAGGTGCAAATCATTGACAGGCCTTCTTCATCAAATGTACCACAAGATGATGAAAAAGATGAGAGGCATGCAAATGAAGATACATTTGTCTCTCATGAACAAGCAAGGGTACAAGCCGAAGATGTTGATGCTCCAGGATCTTCTTCCCAAGTGGTTGACAAGAGAAACTCATCACTACTTCAAGCTCATCCTCAAAACCAAATCATCGGGAGTCCTTCACAAGGGGTTATTACTCGATCACATAGACATGCTACTTTTATTGAACATCACTCTTTTGTTTCTTGTGTTGAGCCTACTTGTATAGATGAGGCGCTACAGGATCCGGACGGGGTGAATGCCATGCATGAAGAACTTAACAACTTCACCCGTAACGAAGTTTGGACCCTGGAGAAGCCCCCACAAGATGCAAGAATCATTGGAACAAAGTGGGTGTTCAGAAACAAACAAGATGATCAAGGTGTGATTGTGAGAAACAAGGCAAGACTTGTCGCAAAGGGATTCTCTCAAGTTGAAGGCTTAGATTTTGGAGAGACCTTTGCACCGGTTGCTCGACTGGAAGCCATCTGTATCCTACTTGCATATGCATCATGCTATGATATAAAACTTTATCAAATGGATGTAAAAAGTGCATTTTTAAATGGCTTCATTAATGAACTTGTATATGTTGAGCAACCGCCTGGATTTGAAGACCCTAGATATCCTAACCATGCTTACAGGTTGTCCAAGGCGCTTTATGGGCTAAAGCAAGCTCCAAGGGCTTGGTATGAGCGTCTTCGCGACTTCCTCATCGAAAAGGGCTTCAAGATCGGGACCGTCGACACAACTCTCTTCACAAAGAAACATAACGGTGATATTTTCATTTGTCAAGTATATGTTGATGATATAATCTTTGGCTCGACAAATGACTATCATTGCAAGGAATTTGGTGAGTTGATGTCAAAGGAGTTCGAGATGTCAATGATTGGTGAGCTAACATACTTCCTCGGCTTTCAAGTCAAGCAAATGAAAGATGGTAACTTTCTCTCACAAGAGAAGTATACCAAAGACTTGTTGAAAAGGTTCAACATGGAGAAGTGCAAACCAATCAAGACTCCCATGCCTACAAATGGACATCTCGACGTAGATGAGGGAGGTAACCCGGTTAATCAAACTCTCTACCGTTCTATGATTGGTAGTCTATTGTACCTTACCGCATCTAGGCCCGATATTATGTTCAGTGTTTGCATGTGTGCTAGATTCCAATCTAATCCTAAGAAAGCTCATCTTCGCGCTGTTAAGAGAATTCTTAGGTATCTCAGGCACACCACAAGTGTTGGTCTGTGGTATCCCAAAGGAGCTACTTTTGATTTAATTGGCTATTCCGATTCGGATTATGCCGGTTGCAAATTTGATAGGAAAAGTACTTCTGGGGGATGCCATCTGCTTGGTAGATCACTAGTTTCATGGACATCCAAAAAGCAAAATAGTGTTGCCTTGTCAACTGCCGAAGCGGAATACATTGCCGCAGGTGCTTGTTGCACACAGATTTTATATATGAAACAAACTCTTCTAGACTATGGCGTAGTTCTAGAAAAGGTTCCTTTGTTGTGTGATAATGAGAGTGCTGTTAAAATTGCTAATAATCCTGTACAACACTCTCGCACCAAGCACATTGATATCCGTCATCACTTCCTTAGAGATCATGTTGCTAAAGGAGATATCATTTTAGAAGGAGTGAGGTCGGAAGATCAATTAGCGGATATTTTCACTAAGCCACTTGATAAGACCCGCTTTTGCATGTTGAGAAATGAACTAAATATTCTTGATCTCAGAAATTTTATGTAAAATGTCAAATGGTGTTGTCAAGCTTGCATTGCATGTTTAAATTCCTTGTATTGCATCTAGGACTTGCCTAACCTAGTTGAGATAACCGCCAACAAAGCGAGTGAAAAAGCTTAACTCGGGTCAAACCTGACAAGTCTTAGTTTTAAGCTTTTAGCACTTAAATTCTTACTTTTTATGCAATTATTGGTTCTTGAAATATGCATGAGGTACTGCACTTAGGGGGAGTATTCAAAACTCAAATCACTCATAAAAACCCCTTAGTGCAAACCAAAATGCAAATTTCACCATTTGCCTATTTTCTCTAAAAATTATCTAGCCTATGGCGAAATATTTTGAAAAGTATATGAGGGTGCCAATACCTGTCCCAACAAGTGTTATTTTGTGTGATTATAAGTTGGGATTTGGTTTGGTTGGGAGTTAGATAGAAAAATTCAAATCTTTCCAAACTCTCCTCTGTCTGGGCTCACCGGACAGTCCGGTGTGCACCGGACACTGCACTGTGCAATGTCCGGTGCACCGGCAACCGCGCGCTAAAATTCTTTTTTTCTGTGCGCTGTCCGGTGGTTCACCAGACAGCTACTGTGCGCTGTCCGGTGTGCACCGGGCAGGCACTGTAGACTGTCCGGTGCGCCCATATCGCGTTTTAAAAAAGGCCTCCAGCCCGCAGCCGAGCCAGAGGCTCAACTTCTCACCGCCAGCGTCCCTTTGCTCTCTGTTCTTGGCGATTTCCTCCCCCGCCGGCGATCTCCGACCACCGGCAGCCACCATCTCCGACGATCCTCCGGCGACCTCGCCAGTGCTCTTCTTCCCCCTCGGTGAGCAGCCTCGTTTTCTCCCCTGCCTCTCTATCTCTCTGTTTCTTAGACAGTCTCCACCCCCTGTCCATCTTATAAATTCTTGTCAAATCCAGTGAATCCCAACGGTGGAATGTGTTCAATTGTCCCCATTATGTATCCCTGCAGGATCCTAGCTCCTTCGGGAGGGTTTTCCCACCTCAAATAGCCATTTCACTGAAAACCTAATTCCCCGCACGCCACGTGCTCGGTGAAATGCCCAAACCAGCCAAACTTGCTCCAATTGAACCCAAATTTTTCAGGCACCTTCACAACACTTCCAGCAACATCCTTGCCAAATTTCACGCCAATCCGAGATCCCAGGCTTAAATTTTACCAAATTTCCCGATTTGAGCGATCGTTTCCGAGCCGTGTGCCCAAATCCCTTTTTCTTCGCCTAAATTCAAACCAAGCACACACGTCACTCATATTCACCTATATAAACCTATTCGTGAAGTATCGGCTCAATTCCATATCGTTTCGTGCCTCAATTCGAATTCCAAACATCCTATGACACTATTTATCCGTCAAACGTCGTTTTCACGTCATTTGACTTCTTGATCGTCCCGTCTCGTGCCATATCTCTCTGTGTATGTATTTATTCACATTTCATATGCTTATGACTATGTGACTAATACGTGCTCACCTCTTCTGTCATTTCAATGACCTTGTTTGACCGTGTGCCGTCTCCCGTCCTGCCTGGATCGTCACCTCTCGTGTGAGCTTTCCAGGTAGTCATCTCATTCTTTGCTAAATCTATCGGTGATTTTTGCTCTGTGCTTAGTCTCTCTATCTCATTTGCAGACATTAGTTCAGGATGCCGCGCACGAAGAATGCATCGGCGCCAGGGGGTGGCGATGATGAGGATCCTCGTCGCCCCTTCAGGCAGGTCAAGGGCAAGACTGTTTTCTTGGAGCAGCAGGAAGGCCGCAAGAAGCGGCGTACGGACAGAGAAGCCCGTGCAGCGGCAGCAGCTGCAGCAGCCGCTGCGCAGGCCACACTTGGAGATTAGTCGCTGACTCCATCCGATCAGATTGCATTCCGTGCTCGTCGTCTCACCTCCCGGCCTCGCTCCTCCTCTCACACCTCCGCTTCCACTCCGCCACCCACTATGCCTGCTCCCGTCACTCCTATTGCTCCATCCACCTCCACAGCCATACCCACTACCTCCTCTACGCCAGCTTCCACTGCTTCCCCTGCTCCCGCTCCCGCTTCAGCTCCTCTTGTCCCTTCACCTCGATTCCGGGAGCGTGATGAGACTGAGGTCCGTCCTCTGGTTTCGGATCCTCGTCTGTTTGATCTTCAGCGTGCTACTGCGGCACGGGTACGTCGGTTTAGGTACGTACCCGTGGAGTCTTGGCTACCAGCTCAGAGAGACCCAGCAGCAGGTGATCCTTTCAGCACACGGATTCAGGAGTCATTCTTCAGAGCTCAGATGTCTGCTCAGATAGCTCTGCGAGTGCACCGGCTTTTGGATCTTCCAGCCTTTCTGCTTGCAGCCGGTGCTGACTCTGAGGCGCATCTCACCTATCTGCCTGGCCTTCAGACTCTTCTGACTATCAGCGGCAGATATGTTGAGGAGTGGGTCCGAGTCTTCTACGCCTCTGTTTGGATTGACCCGGATCATCACTAGATGAGGTTCCGCTTTGAGCGAGAGGATGTCACAATTACTGCCAGTCAGATCCGTCAGCTCTTTAGATTCCCAGAGTCGACGACTCGCCTTCACAGCCTCTGCTACGGCTCTTCTGACCCTCCTCGTCGCCCTCACGGCGGTGTGGCTCCAGGGACAGCTCACGTCGCGGCTCTGTTCCGCCCGCCTTTCACAGATGGGTCGCGACGTTCACCAGCAGACTTTACTACAGCAGCAAAGTACTTATATGAGCTCATCAGACGGACTCTTTTGCCGAGGATGGGATACAGGGAGGCTACCACTCATATTCAGCTTTGGATACTTGGTGCCCTGGTCTCCCACTCTTAGTTTGACGTTGTAGACTTCCTGATTTGTGAGATCGAGGACACCGTTCTGGATGGGATTCGTGCTCGTCGGCAGTTGCCTTATGCTCACTACTTATGCCACATCTTTGCGCAGCTGATTCAGCCCCCTCGATTTCAGAGCACCCTTGAGGCCTCTCGCCTAGTTTTTGGATCCTATCGTCCTGCTCCTGAGATTCCTGTGCCAGCTTCTGCTTCTGTGTTTGACTCTCAGGCCGAGGATGCAGCTCTTCGACAGTTTGACACTCAGGGTACAACAGCTGATGATGATGATGATGATGATGATGATTTTGGGGTTCCTCCTCCGCCTCCGCCTCCTATGCCTCCACGCTCACATGATCATGAGGCTGGGAGTTCTCGTGCTGCCCCTGCTCCTCCTCCGGCTATGGACCCTGCTCTTGCGACGATTCTGGCCAACCTGGCAGCCGAGCAGGCCCGGTTATCCGAGACGATGCTCTCGATGTTTCAGAGCATGCAGGACAGGCAGGATGCACTTCAGCAGCAGCTACTTCAGGATCGGGCTGAGAGTAGGGCATTCATGGCTCTTATGCTTCAGCATTCTAGTATCTCAGCACCTCCGGTTCAGTCTGCTCCACCTCCTCCGCTTCACGCTCCAGTGGTGCCATCGATTTTGTTAGGACCCCCTGTTGGTACCTCTCCGCTCCGGCCGGTCACTTTGGCGTTCACCTCTCCGGTTCTCAGCTCTGTCTGTCCGCAGCCGCCAGTGCCACCAGCATCTGCTGTTACCACTACCGCTGTGGCAGTATCTGTGACCGCTTCTGTTCCGGTAGCTCCTGCAGCGCGGCCTCAGTCCGAGTCAGTACCAGCTCCAGCTTCTACCGCAGATCCTGGATCCGAGACTGACTCTGACCCTCCGCCGGCGTTCGCTCTGCTACCTCGACCTCGACCGGATGCGCCCCCGTCGCCTCCTCCTGCTTCAGATGTTTAGGTCCAGGTCCCTTTTGGTGTTTGACGCCAAAGGGGGAGAGATATGAGTTGTGAGAGGTAGGGGGAGTTAGAGAGTTCGTAGAGAGTCAGAGTCATTTTGATGTAATATATGTGCTTGCTACTCTCTGTACTAGCTTCATGTTTTTGGCTCACAAACTCGTCATATACTCTCGTTGTGTATGATTGACTGTGTGTATTATGTTTTCACCTTATATTTTATCACCAGTCTTCTAGCTCTTGTTTCATAAATTTAACTTCACTTTTATATGAACAAGAATCTTATGATGTGTATGCGCTCACTCTTATTATTATGGTACACATTCCTTCTGTCAAAGATTACTAAGTATAACTAACCATTCTTTCTATTGACAGAATCTTCAAAACAAACTACTCTCACAAAACTTGTAGGGTTGTCATCAATCACCAAAAAGGGGGAGATTGAAAGCATCTAGGCCCCTGGTTGGTTTTAGTGATTAATGACAATGTAATATTATATGCGACTAACGTGTGTTTTGCAGAGACAAATGGTAAGTTAGGTCGCATGACAGGTAGAAGTACTACAACGGTGAAAACAATCCCGGAAATAAGAACTCAAAGCGACGGCTAAAACGACGGAACAAAAGGTGAAGGTCTACGGAGTCCGAGTGTCAAGGAGATGTGGACACTCGCGATTTAGTTAGGTCTTTTATTCTCTTTTAGCCGTACTATAAAGAGGGGTTGTCGATGAGTAGTTTGACCAAGAGAGTTCTAGTGTAGTGTTGGTGCACAATCACACTCATATACAGTGCTAGGTGTCACTCTAGAACTCACACACAAGTTAGAGCGAAAACTGATTTGAAAATTAGCTGAGAAACAAGAGTTAGTGTTTCTGGCTTTGGGGCACCGGACTGTCCGGTGTGCACAGGACTGTCCGGTGTGCACCGGACTGTCCGGTGCACCCTCTGCCAGGTGGGGCCAGGCTGGTCCACGGCAGAGTCTTTCCCCTTCGCAGAAACCCGAGAGCGCAGCTTTCAGAGTTGAATTTTAGTGGCACACCGGACACCGCACCGGACTGTCCGGTGTGCACCGGACAGTGGACTGTTCACTGTCCGGTGCGCCATGAGTCCAACGGCTCTCTGTCAGAACTAGCCGTTGGAAACGACCGTTGGCGCACCGGTGGCGCACTGTTGGCGCACCGGTGGCGCACCGTTGGCGCACCGGTGGCGCACCGGACTGTCCGGTGCGCCATCGCGCAGTAAATTGCCTGTAACGGCTAGTTGGTGGGTGAGGGCTATTTATACCCCCTCCACCCACCATAAATGTCTTGCACTCCACATTTATTCCAGCACATTGCTAGAGCATTGCAAGCACCAAAAGCCTAGTGAGGAGATTAGAGAATCATAATCCGCGCTTGTTCCTCATTAGCGCTAGTGAGAGCCACCTAGAGCACACACCACTTGCATTAGGCTTCTCTTGGTCAAGCGAAAGTCTACGGCTTGTTACTCTTGGTGATCGGCATCACCTAGACGGCTTGGTGGCGTTGGGAGCTCGGTGATCACCGTGAAGATCTTGTTGGTGACCCGACTCAAGTTTGTAAGCGGTCTCGAGGGATCCACCGCGCCGGAGTGGCAAAGGATCATCTCGTAGTGAGCACTTGGTTCTTGCGAGGACCAAGGGGGAGCGATACCCTTGCGCGGGTGCTCCAACGAGGACTAGTGGAGAGTGCCGACTCTTCGATACCTCGGGAAAAATTAGAGGAGTCTTCTAAACTTTGCTTTACATTCCGCACTTAATTCAAGCACTTTACATTGTGTATTTGTTTAGCAAGTATTTGAAGTATTATCTTAGCTTTGTTACATTTCTAGTATTATATTCTTAGTGCTAGTTGTTGGGGTGAAGTAGGGCTCTTGTTTAGCTCTTGCTTAGGTTTTAATTAGTGTTGATTTTTAGAAAAGCCCAATTCACCCCCCCTCTTGGGCATCGTGATCCTTTCAGACTAGAGGCTTGTACACTTCACCCCACATATGTTTTCTTGCCATAGATCACATTCTTGGATTTCTGGTGGGGACCATTTCTTGGTCAAAAATCCGTTGGTGTTAGCCTTCGGTATTATTGAAAATGGTCGTTCATGGCTATTTTCGACAAAAATGTGGGTTGTGTGGCCATTTATCATCGACCAGAGGCTCATACACCTCACCCACATATGTTTCCTTGCCACAGATCACATTCTAGGATTTCTGGTGGTGACCATTTCTTGGTAAAAAATCCGTAGGTGTTTGCCCCTGGTATTATTGAAAATGGTCGTTCATGGCTATTTTCACCAAAAATGGGGGTTATGTGGCCATTTATCATCGACCAGAGGCTCGTACACCTCTCCCCACATATGTTTCCTTGCCATAGATCACATTCTTGGATTTCTGGTGGAGACCATTTCATGGTCAAAAATTCGTACGTGTTAGGCTTCGGTATTATTGAAAATGGTCGTTCATGGCTATTTTCGACAAAATGGGGGTTGTGTGGCCATTCATCATCGACCAGAGGCTCGTACACCTCACGCCACATATGTTTCCTTGCCATAGATCACATTCTTGGATTTCTGGTGGAGACAATTTCTTGGGCAAAAATCCGAATGTGTTAGCCTTCGGTATTTTTGAAAATGGTCATTCATGGCTATTTTCGACAAAAATGGGGGTTGTGTGGCCATTGATCTTCGACCAGAGGCTCATACACCTCACTACACATATGTTTCCTTGCCATATATCAAATTCTTGGATTTATGGTGGAGACCATTTCTTGGTCAAAAATCCATAGGTGTTAGCCTTTAGTGTCATTGAAAATGGTCGTTCATGGCTATTTTCGACAAAAATGGGGGTTGTGTGGCCATTGATCATCGACCAGAGGCTCGTGCACTTCACCCCACATATGTTTTCTTGCCATAGATCACATTCTTGGATTTCTGGTGGAGACCATTTCTTGGTCAAAAATCTGTTGGTGTTAGCCTTCGGTATTATTGAAAATGGTCGTTCATGGCTATTTTCGACTGAAATGGGGGTTGTGTGGCCATTTATCATCGACCACAGGCTCATACACCTCACCCAACATATGTTTCCTTGCCATAGAAAACATTCTTGGATATCTGGTGGAGACCATTTCTTGGTCAAAAATCCGTACGTGGTAGCCTTCGGTATTATTGAAAATGGTCATTCATGGCTATTTTCGACAAAAATGGGGGTTGTGTGGCCATTGATCATCGACCAAAGGCTCGTACACCTCACCCCACATATGTTTCCTTGCCATAGATCACATTCTTTGATTTCTGGTGGAGACCATTTCTTGGTCAAAAATCCGAATGTGTTAGCCTTCGGAACTATTGAAAATGGTCGTTCATGGCTATTTTCGACAAAAATGGGGGTTGTGTGGCCATTGATATTGGACAAGAGGCTCATACACCTCACTACACATATGTTTCCTTGCCATAGGTCACATTCTTGGATTTATGGTGGAGACCATTTCTTGGTCAAAAATCCGTAGGTGTTAGCCTTCAGTGTCATTGAAAATGGTCGTTCATGGCTATTTTCGACAAAAATTAGGGTTGTGTGACCATTGATCATCGACCAGAGGCTCATACACCTCACCCCACATATGTTTCCTTGCCGTAGATCACATTCTTGGATTTCTGGTGGAGACCATTTCTTGGTCAAAAATCCGTAGGTGTTAGCCTTCGGTATTATTGAAAATGGTCGTTCATGGCTATTTTGACAAAAATGGGGGTTGTGTGGCCATTGATCATCGACCAGAGGCTCATACACCTCACCCCACATATGTTTCCTTGCCATAGATCACATTCTTGGATTTTTGGTGGAGGCCATTTCTTGGTCAAAAATCCGTAGGTGTTAGCCTCTAGTATTATAGAAAATGGTCGCTCATGGCTATTTTCATAAAAAATGGGGGTTGTGTGGCCATTTATCATCGACTAGAGGCTCATAAACCTCACCCCACATATGTTTCCTTGCCATAGATCACATTCTTGGATTTCTGGTGGAGACCATTTCTTGGTCAAAAATCCGTAGGTGTTAGCCTTCGGTATTATTGAAAATGGTCGTTCATGGCTATTTTCAACAAAAATGGGGGTTGTGTGGCCATTGATCATCGACCAGATGCTCAAACACCTCACCCCACATATGTTGCCTTGCCATAGATCACATTCTTGGATTTCTGGTGGAGACCATTTCTTGGGCAAAAATCCGAATGTGTTAGCCTTTGGTATTTTTGAAAATGGTCATTCATGGCTATTTTCGACAAAAATGGGGGTTGTGTGGCCATTGATCTTCGATCAGAGGCTCATACACCTCACTACACATATGTTTCCTTGCCATAGATCACATTCTTGGATTTATGGTGGAGACCATTTCTTGGTCAAAAATCCGTAGGTGTTAGCCTTCGGTATTATTGAAAATGGTCGTTTATGGCTATTTTCGACAAAAATGGGGGTTGTGTGGCCATTGATCATCGACCAGAGGCTCATACACCTCACCCCACATATGTTTCCTTGCCATAGATCACATTCTTGGATTTCTGGTGGAGACCATTTCTTGGTCAAAAATCCGTACGTGTTAGCCTTCGGTATTATTGAAAATGGTCGTTCATGGCTATTTTCGGCAAAATGGGGGTTGTGTGGCCATTGATCATCGACCAGAGGCTCGTACACCTCACCCCACATATGTTTCCTTGCCATAGACCACATTCTTGGATTTCTGGTGGAGACCATTTCTTGGGCAAAAATCCGAATGTGTTAGCCTTTGGTATTTTTGAAAATGGTCATTCATGGCTATTTTCGACAAAAATGGGGGTTGTGTGGCCATTGTTCTTCAACCAGAGGCTCATTCACCTCACTACACATATGTTTCCTTGCCATATCACATTCTTGGATTTATGGTGGAGACCATTTCTTGGTCAGAAATCCATAGGTGTTAGCCTTTAGTGTCATTGAAAATGTTCGTTCATGGTTATTTTTGACAAAATGGGGGTTGTTTGGCCATTGATCATCGACCAGAGGCTCGTACACTTCACCCCACATATGTTTTCTTTCCAAAGATCACATTCTTGGATTTTTGGAGGAGACCATTCCTTGGTCAAAAATCTGTTGGTGTTAGCCTTCGGTATTATTGAAAATGGTCGTTCATGGCTATTTTCGACTAAAATGGGGGTTGTGTGGCCATTGATCATCAACAAGAGGCTCATACACCTCACCCCACATATGTTCCTTGCCATAGATCACATTCTTGGATTTCTGGTGGAGACCATTTCTTGGTAAAAAATCCGTAGGTGTTAGCCTCTAGTATTATTGAAAATGGTCGTTCATGGCTATTTTCATCAAAAATGGGGGTTGTGTGGCCATTTATCATCGACCAGAGGCTCGTACACCTCACCCACATATGTTTCCTTGCCATAGATCACATTCTTAGATTTCTGGTGGAGACCATTTCTTGGTCAAAAATTCGTACGTGTTAGCCTTCGGTATTATTGAAAATGGTCGTTCATGGCTATTTTCGACAAAATGGGGGTTGTGTGGCCATGGATCATCGACCAGAGGCTCGTGCACCTCACCCCACATATGTTTCCTTGCCATAGATCACATTCTTGTATTTCTGGTGGAGACCATTTCTTGGGCAAAAATCCGAATGTGTTAGCCTTCGGCATTCTTGAAAATGGTCATTCATGGCTATTTTCGACAAAAATGGGGGTTGTGTGGCCATTGATCTTCGACCAGAGGCTCATACACCTCACTACACATATGTTTCCTTGCCATAGATCAAATTCTTGGATTTATGGTGGTGACCATTTCTTGGTCAAAAATCCATAGGTGTTAGCCTTCACTGTCATTGAAAATGGTCGTTCATGGCTATTTTCGAAAAAATGGGGGTTGTGTGGCCATTGATCATCGACCAGAGTCTCGTACACTTCACCCCACATATGTTTTCTTGCCATAGATCACATTCTTGGATTTCTGGTGGAGACCATTTCTTGGTCAAAAATCTGTTGGTGTTAGCCTTCGGTATTAATGAAAATGGTCGTTCATGGCTATTTTCGACTAAAATGGGGGTTGTGTGGCCAGTTATCATCGACCAGAGGCTCATACACCTCACCCCACATATGTTTCCTTGCCATAGATCACATTCTTGGATATCTGGTGGAGACCATTTCTTGGTCAAAAATCCGTACGTGTTATTATTGAAAATGGTCATTCATGGCTATTTTCGACAAAAATGTGGGTCATGTGGCAATTGTTCATCGACCAAAGGCTCGTACACCTCACCCCACATTCTTTTATTTCTGGTGGAGACCATTTCTTGGTAAAAAATCCGTAGGTGTTAGCCTTCAGTGTCATTGAAAATGGTCTTTCATGGCTATTTTCGACAAAAATTAGGGTTGTGTGGCCATTGATCATCGACCAGAGGCTCGTACACCTCTACCCAAATATGTTTCCTTGCCGTAGATCACATTCTTGGATTTATGGTGGAGACCATTTTTTGGTCAAAAATCCATAGTTGTTAGCCTTCAGTGTCATTGAAAATGGTCGTTCATGGCTATTTTCGACAAAAATTAGGGTTGTGTGGCCATTGATCATCGACCAGAGGCTCGTACACCTCACCCCACATATGTTTCCTTGCCGTAGATCACATTCTTGGATTTCTGGTGGAG